>PYXC01002150.1:4102500-4265000 GCA_015244755.2 Tenualosa ilisha | reverse complement strand
AGGATACCAGAACTTCCTATGGGATAATAAAAGTATCTATCTATCTATTTATTTATCTATCTATCCATCTATCCATCCATCCACCCACCTGAAACATAAAGGAGAAATCTGGTGTAATTCAGTCCATAACCCTATTGGGTGTGGTCACCAAGTGTTTGTAGGAAAAAGAACCACAAAATTTAATGCAACCAACCGAATAGCAAAGCAACAGCTGACATTAACTGAGTCAGGCATAGGAAAATGAGACTGAAGGTGAGTTTCTATGCCCTATTCAATTAGTGTTAGCTGCCAGTTCACTAATCAGTCTATGTTGTATCAATTTCTCATACTTTTTCCTACCTACAGCGCTCAGTGACGTCAAACAACAGGGCTATGGTTTGATTCACACTGGATTCATTCACACTGGAAATCATGGGTGGACAGCCCAAGATAGACATTAGAGATGAGAGTGTGGTGGTGGTGGACTCACCTGCCCAGGATCTCCAGCAGCTCAGCCACACCGTTGAAGTGCTCCGTCTCATAGACAAAACTGCACACCAACCAGACAGCAGGGAAACATAGAGGGAGAAAGGACAGGCAAATTGAGAAGCCAAAATAAGCAAAAGTTATGGAACAAGGAGGAAGATAAACAAGGCAGACAAAGACAGACAGAGAGAGAGAATAGGAGGAAAGAAATGGAGACATAAAAGTGTCTGGGCCAAGAAAGAAAGGGGGGGTGGGTGCTAATTAATCAGTGCTGGACCAGACAAGTGCACTGTGTGGCAGCTGTTTCAAAGAGTGTGTAGCTGTGAGAGTTTGCAGGCTGGAGACTGGGGCTCACCATAAGAAGATGTTGTTGATCTGTTTGCGAATGTAGGTGCGCAGGCCCAGGAACTTCCCATAGATTCTGTGCAGCACAGTCTTCAGGCAGTCCCTCTCCCGTGGGTCCTCACTGTCAAACAGCTCCAGCAGCTACAGGACACATGGAGCAAGAGACTGGGTGAATGGCTGCCCTACTGGAGGACAATCTACATTTTATTCCATGATCTTGTATCCATGGAGCTCCCCCTATAGTCGGCGTTTTTTGTCGTCGTAAATTCCAACGAAACCAAGGAATAGAAAGCGATTTCTTTCATCATACACCAGTGCGCCGTTGTCATCTCACTAATACTGTAACTGAATGAAGAAGCTGCACGGGGAGGCGAGAGTGCCTTAACTCACCCCATAATGAGCCAGTGACTACTGAGCTGGGAAATTAATCTAAGAACAGCATAAAATGTTGCCTAGTGTCCCTAGTGCTTGATCCTGGGGGCTGACTAGACTAGAGCACATTGAATTCATTACATCAGAACATAACAGCAAAATATCATAAATGTACTGAGTGCAGGTGAAAGCATAACCCCCATCACAGTGGTTCTCAAACTTTTTTTGTCATTCCCCACTTTGGAGGGGGGGGGGGAATTTCCACAATCCACCTGCCCTCTAGCAAAATGGTAGCAAAATAGGTCCAGTTTTGCATTATCTGACATCTTAATTCATTCAAATCCCTGGCCATATGAGAACAACAAAATCTTTGACACGGAAAGGAAATAAATTATTTTATGTCAATTTTCTGTCAATGCAGATATTTGATGTGATTTCAAGACCAGATTACTCAGGCATCGCTCATCATAAAGCTGCTAAACAGCATTGAAATTGGTAGATTCTCATCTCGTCATATTTGAGTGTTTAGAATTTTCATGCAAATTCAAAACCAATTTCCTCACAAAGTGTTCATCACAGCAACTAGCAAATAACACCATCAGAAGGTTCAGGTCCTGCAGTTTCACGTGATATGTGCATGGTATCTGTACGACGAAAACTCTGAATTAGGGAGGTACAATGCGGCTGTCGTCTTGTGCCCCACCTGTCATGTCCATGCCCCACAGTTTGAGAAATGCTGCCCTATAATAACATACCTGTTCAACAAATCAGATATTTATAATCACTAACTTTGATGGTATACTGGGAACAGCTTGAACAGTTTCTGATGCTTTGGATGGAAAAAATAAAATCAATGTCTGCTGTCTGTGTCTTGGAGTCTGTCAAGTGTCTGCTGAAGCTAGAAACGTTCAAGGAAAGGTGTCTACCTTAAGCAATAACTCCACTGAGAAAGTCAATGAACCTTTTTCTAATTTGTTCCATTTCCCACAATTAATCTCACTACTAATAAGTTATCACCTTGTCAAATCTGACCACTGCTCTGTGTGTGTGTGTGTGTGTGTGTGTGTGTGTGTGTGTGTGTGTGTGTGTGTGTGTGTACGAGGGAATAAGCAGGTCTTTTGGCACCCAGCCCAGCCCAACCCAGCTGCCCAGGTCCTGTCCCTCACCTGCAAGACAAATTTCTGGTCTATGTGCTTCTTGGCCACGCTGGGCTGGAAATCCTGGCTCTCCAAGAAACGGATGAAGAACTCGTAGACCAGCTGCAGAGAGAATAGAGAGAGGGGGGGGAGGCAGGGGGAGGAGGAGGAGGAGCGAGAGAGAGATGGATAGAGAGGACAAGGGCAGAAAAAAGGAGAGAGATACAGAGGGAAGAGAGGCAGAGAGAGAGAGACATACAGAGAAGACAGAAACAAAGAGGCAGAGGGACTGGTAAATAAAGGCTCGGCTGATGATCAGCCCAGTCCCACCCCATTCCCATCAGCCTAAGTTCTAACCTCTACTAACCCCTGGTTCACACAGGGGTTAGTGAGACTGACTGAGCCACGCACACACACACACACACAGACACACACAAACAAACACACACACGCACGCACCATTTGTGTTTTTAATTTTAACAGTTGACATCTATGATTACACTTGACACCTTGCACACGTGTGATGATGCATGTGTGAGGGGGATATGTGTGTGAAACCAGCAAGTGAGAATTTATTTATGTGCACACATTCCTGTTGTTTTTATGTGCGTGTATGTGTGTGTGTGTGTGTGTGTACCTGTAAGTGAGGCCAAGAGGCCTCCAGAGTGGGCTCGTCCTCCTCAGCATCACACCCACTGGGTGGAAGAGTCCGGAAGATGTTATAGGATACCTACGAGAGAGTGAGAAAGTCAGAGAGTGCCAGAGAGATAGAGGGAGAGAGTGAGAGAAGAAAGGAGAGAGAGATATGACATAGAATAAGTCAACAGAGAATTAAAGAGTAGGCACAGGCTATGGTTTCAGCTGACCAATTTGATCACCAGCAGCTGGGCTACTTGACTATGGGAAAGAAGTGACTGACAGACAGACAGACACACACACACACACTGAACCGGCATGACTGGCTGGTACGTGTAAGTGTTCAGGGATGAGAGCCGTTTGCCGTTCTTCACACAATAGCCCGTTCCTTCATACAGGTCTGTGACACCACAGCCTAGAGCCGTGGGTAGTCCTCCACCATTGCTGAAGAGATTAACATGCCTGTCATAGCTTTGTAATGGTAGAGCTTCCAAAAATGTGCAATGTGGGAATGCATAGCATGACTCACACATTCAGAGTAACAGTTTGACAGGAACCAAGAAAACACGATGTCCATGGGAATTCATGTAAACGTGGTCAAATTTCAGGGCAAGGAATTTTAACGCTGTTGGTGCCATTTTCAATCAAAAAACAGCATTAAAAAAAATCTATTCTCTTATCGATTCCAAGACTGATTCCTGGTTCTACTTGATACTCGATGCTTGATTCCCATCCCTGGTAATTTTCTTGAAGTTGAGGAGGAAAAGATGCTGATTATGGAGTTATGTGCCTCCTGAGAGCAATATGAAGGAGTAGTGATCGTGATAGCCAATGTGTATGTGTGTGTGTGTCTGTGCTTCCCAGTGTCCCAGAAACACTCAAGCAATATCTGTCTGTGTACGTTTGTTCTTCTTTTTAACCTTAATGCTTTTCCTTAGGGTTAGAGTTTGAGTTTTTGAGTTTGTTTAATTTATTGTTCTTCGATTTAATTTTTGTAAAGCACATTGGACTACATCTGCATCTGAATTACAGTACAATCTGAATTTCAGTGATAAACATGATGGTGTAGCGTGAATTACTGATTCACATAGAGCATCATTGATCTGTATAATTCAATATCAATATTATATTTGTAATAACAAACATTTTAGAAAGACTTAGAAACATTTTAGAGATACACAGAAAATATCAATTCAAAAAATAAGATCACCATCTTGACCACTTCAGGGTAGGTCTGTTCATTCAGGTAGCCACTGCTAACTGTGATGTAGTCCACCAGCTCATTGAGCGTTGAACGCTTGTACTCCTTCATCTCTAGGTTAGACTGTGTGTCCATGAAGTCGAACAGCGCACAGCACTGCTGCAGCTTCTTGACAAACAACTCTGGCTGCTCCTGAGCAGACACATCTGCAGGAGAGAGAGACACAGAGAGAAAGAGAGGTCAAATACCTTACACCCAGGTGAACAGTGAAAGCACCTGACCTTTGGCCTAAAATAGAAGAACCACTTGTGTTCTGGGTCGATGCTCACACTCACACACGCACTAACACTCACACACTCACAGCATCACAGCATACTTCCTGGTTGAAGGATTCTTGCGAGAGTGCAGATTGTGGGGTTGCCAAACTTTTTTCTTTTTTGAGAAGGCAGACACAATAAACCTGTGGCTGAGAAAAACCGAAAGACCCAGAGATGTTGGTTGGAAGGGCATGCATGAGCCTGTGTGAGAGTGACTGAGTTTTTGGCATGCCTGCACATGAATGAATGAACACAATGACTTGTGTGTGCATGATGGATGAGTATATATGTATGCAAGAATGTGTGTGTGTGTGCGCACGCATGTGTATGACAGAGGGAGGGAGAAACCAAAACAGAGACTGAGAGAGAAAGAGCGAGGTCACATGACCTGATCAGACACTAAACACAAAAACTTTTCATGCATGCTCTGGTTTGCCCGCATTCTCAGAGCGTCTCTATGTGCACAGTTGCATGCATGTGAGCGTGTGTGTGTGTTTCTGTGTGAGTCAGTGTCTGTGTGTGTGTATGTCAGTTCAACTGTCACTGTGTCACTGTGTGTGTGTGTGTGTGTGTGTGTGTGTGTGTGTGTGTGTGTGTGTGTATATGTGTTCTGCTTCATCCACCCATGCCAGAGTGCTCTCAGGGCAAATGCCTAATCCTACACCAGAAAAGTATCAACCAAGGAGTGATTCCATCACGTTTAATGGCTTTTAAAAGTGCTCTGCCATACATCTATAGGGTATATTAAATTGTTCTTTGAGGTCTCCAAAGATGATACGTAACTTTAGTTGGGCTGAAAACAGTCCAAGGTGACCTTAACAGGGTCCTCTGTCACCTACTGCAATAGGCCTCAAGACAAGCGTCTTGTTTTTCCGCCTATGATAATGAGCTGTGATGATGATGATTCACTGTTCTGATAGCACGTTGAGTGAATATATACATTAGTTCGCTAATGTCAGAATTCCAAGGGAAGAAGAACAAAACTTTTTGGAATTTTAAATTTCAGAGGAAGCTGATGAGGAAATGATATGCACATCCACTACTTGGAGATTGTAAATAGACACTTGGCAACAGTAAGCTTATAAGGGTTTCAAACGAGCCAACACAACCAGCTAACTGCTAAAAATGCACTTCTCCACAAAGTAACTGTAGCGCTTTATCCCTTAGATCCTGGAATTTAGGTAGAAAAGCAAAAACAAGACCATTGCTGCTCTGCCTGTTCTCTTCATTTCATGGATATTCAGTGATTCGGTGATTCATAGTTAGGATTCTGTGGGGCAGTCACTACATATACAGGAGAGCATGGATGAATTCAGTGCTATCTGCCAATGGCTCAGAGATAGCATAACGCAGATGAACTTTTCATATTGGCCTGATATCCCTGTTTATTTCTTTTCATTGGCTATTGCAGACAGCAAAGACAGGATTACATTTTCACATGCACCATATAACACAAACTCATACAGACCCATCATATTTCAAAAACAACAGGTAAAACCTGTATTGTGTGGCCTGCACAAGATTTAAGACTACCTCCAGCCTCATGAATGAATGCACTAACATGCCGGCCCTGAAGATTAGAGGAAATGTACAAAGTATCCTTTATAGCTGGTGAGTTCATGGGGCTCCTTATGCTGACACTGGGTCTGATATTATAAAGAAACTGGTTAACTGGCAGTACTAAAGCCTCTCATCATGAAACAGCCTGGCCCTACCCTATGACACATTTATGAGGTGCATTCTGCCCTGGGAGAGGCTCGATTAAGAATCTAACAATCATTTACCTTTACATTTATGCATTTAGCAGACGCGTTTATCCAATGTGACTTACATTTTGTCAACTATCAATTGTTCAGGGCCAGTCTCCCCCAGAGCACATTAGGGTTAAGCGCCTTGCTCAGGGGCACAACAGTGTGTGCCCAAATGTTTATGTCTCCAAGAAGATGATTTCACAAGTCACAAATCACATTATATCTGAACCAAAAACCAAACAAATCAGTCAGCAATCCATTCAATGCCTTCTGGTAAATAACGCAGTGTTTTGGTTCTGTTTGTAGGGCAGGCTGTTCCAACATTTCAAAATAATGAAACCAGGGCTGTGAAAGAACACCACACTGTGCTCTTACAGAATGCACAGCTATCAAATTGTGAGATGTCACGAAAGGTTAGCCTAGAAATCTAGATGTGTGTCTGGAGTTTCCTAGCTTACAAAATCGCTACGCTAATTATATATCCCACCTTAAGGGTATCTGGTCTGCTAAGGTTGCTACATTTGAGATGGTCCAGAAGGTTCAAGAGCTTACACTCAACCCTGGGCACACAGATCAGGCTACCACTTAATGATTCAAATGTAAAATGTACATTTAGCACTTTTAACAAAGGGATATTGTGTCCTTTAACTTGCATAGCTTGGTGCATACAAAGTGCCGCAGATTTTAAAGAGCTGGTGAAACTTCAGAGGGGTAAGCACCAAGTTCATTTATAATTTGTCAACCAAGCCATTGTGCATATAATGGTCTATTTAATAACACTGCAATAACCAGCCATTAAATAAAGACAAAGGAATGTATGATAAGCCATGTTTCATATCTCGTAACAAATCTGATGTTCTTGTGTTCACTGGCCTTCAACAGTGCGACAACATATGCATGTGTCTGACCCTCTGTGGATAAAACAGTCTAGCCCTGATGTGACCATATGATGGTAATGAAAAATTCTGGAAAGTGCTCTGTGTACCTTTGAGCAGTGGTAAGGGGGTGAGCTCAATAGGCTTGTCCTGGGAACGGAACTGAGAGGAGCTCTGGGTGCGCCTCTGCCGATCTCTCCGCACCGACTTGCGGGTGAAGCCGTCCACCTTGTCCAATGACGGAGGTCCACCTGGCGTGGACGACATGGCTCTACTGGAGAGCGGGAAAGAGAGAGAAAACGTGGCATCAGTCTCCTGGACATTATAGATCTCATAGGAAAACTTATAGACACACACACACACACATATATATGTATATATTTTTTGGAAACACAGATTTACAACAAGCTTTAGAAAAAGCTGGACATTTTTGTGACAGCTAATTTTGGCAATTCACAACCGGACAAATGGTTATGTAGAGGCCAGATAAGCTCACCTCAATAATACTCAATGGCGATAAGCACTACACTGATTTGTGATACAGGACTGCACAAAATACAAAAATGTATGTGTGTGTGTGTGTGTATAGTGACACCTGCCCTTGCCTGGCTGTGACAATCCAAACCTTATAGTGTTTGCAGCGCTACTTGAGAACAAGCTAGAGACACTTCAGCCGACAGCAAAGGGGTATTAAAATGGGAACTGAGTGAGTGACCGCCTGCCTGACCGACTGTGCCTCACTGTGTCAAGGGCATCCGTCACACACCATCATTGTACAACGCACTCATGCACGCACATTTTTCCATTTTTTATTACCATATGTTATTTCTATGCTTTTAAGTAAAATCAGTTCTATAAAGGTATGAAAACTCTCTACAACTTATTTTTATCTTACATTAGAAACTTGTATGTTGTATGTCTTATAGTTGATCAAATGTTTATTTCTAGTGTCCAGCCAACATAGTTCTCGTTACAGTAATGTCTTTTTGCAATGCTATAAAAACTAGAAGGAATGTTGAAATTTCTTCTCATACATTACTGGGAAAAGAATATCGAAGATGACTACAAGTCAAGGCTGTTTATTTTTTTGTGCTTCTAAAAAATCTATGATTTCTCTAAAAATCTTGTATACACCACCCACAGGTTCTCATCGTCGAATTTTCAAAGCCATAATAACAGCACAACTTATGGCAATTTTGCTGTTACATTCTCTCAGTACCAGAATGCATTTTTTCTCATTACCACAAAGATTTTGGCAATTTGGTAATGAGACTAAGGTTACTTTTATATGATATTTTTATTCTAAAATGTATTAAACCAGCCAATCTAAATTCCCTTGAAATTGCTTCAGTTGCTGTGGAGTAAGTTAACAGTGAAATGGGTATTCAGCATCAAAAAAATAGCTGCAAATAATCAAGCATGTTGTGGTAATGAGAGAAATTATGAAAAAAGTTTTTAAAAATATTTATTAATTAATTAATGAAGTTTATAGCTCTGTACATGAGTGTCAGAAATCTTTATTTGCAAAAAAGGCCCTCCAAAAATATTTTCAACCTTATATTACATGTGAAATCATGTTGCGTTAACAAGAAAAGTTTAAGGACTTAATCTTGTAAAATGTGAATAAATATGCTAAAAACCTCAATAAATGTTCTGGAATCACTATTATCAGTGACTTCAAAATTTGAACTTCAAACTAGAAAAAGGAAAATTTCTTTGGAAATGATAAAATTTTCCATGTTGGATCACAAAAAAGTTTGGATTTCGTGAGAATCACAAACTCCCAATTAGCTAAATGAGGCATCAGCACTGACCACCAAACATTGATTCAGTCTCTCCCAATACTGGCAGAGTACACCAGGCCTACAGCAGAAAAGGAGAGAGAGAAATAGATAGACAGACAGACTCATGCAGCACAAATCCGACCTGCAAACAACTCACTCTTCAATTGCATTAGTGAGCAGGGTATTAAGAATAAATATCATGAAAGTCTGTGAGCTTTGCAGATTGCTTTATGAAATCTGAGCACAGGCACAAGCACAGCGATGATGGCACTGCCCAGAAAACACAGTTTGAAGACAAGATAAAGAAGGAACGAGACACAGAGAAAGAGTGAGGAACAGAGGGGGGGGGGGGGGGATGTCTGAAGCTGACCCTTTATGGGACATCAATATTCAGTATGATCAAGGCCCCTTGCCTTGCCGGGGGGTGGGGGTGGGGGTGGGGGGTCCTCGACCTTCATTGTTGCGGATGGGGTCAAGTGCTACTGGATTTTTTTTTCCTGTCCTCTAAGGACAGAGGGTATAGGAGGGCTGGGAAACACTGGTTGGCAGGGCCAGGGGCCCAGAGTAAAGCAGGGCAGGGCCAAGCTGTGCAGAGCAGAGCACAGGATTGGAGGGGTGGGGTTGGGTTGAGAAGGGCTGGACCTTGCAGTGGCTCTCTGGCTTCTCTTTCTTACAAGCTCTGGTTAGGTGTCCCTGGTGGGCACACAAGGGATTAAGAGAGCAAACAACCCGAGAGAGACAGAGACAGAAACAGCAAAAGCAAGCAAGCAACAGGAAGTCGTCATCAGCCTTTACTGCCTGCCTTCTCCTCCTCCACCTCCTCTTTCTCTTTCTCTTTGGCCATGCTCTACCTCCATTGGCTAATCAGCTAGCTAAGCTAAGAGGCACAGATCAACATCTGCCTGGATAGGTTCAGAGCTCTGTACTCCTGTGTTGGGTACAGTACTGTGATGGGATGTGATTAAGGGAGGATGGGAGCAACTAGGAAATCAGCTTTTCTCTTGCTCTCTGTCCTGGGCTGATGGCACATGGAGGAGTCTGAGTCTGAGTCTGAGTCTGAGTCTGACCTGGGAGTGCCTACAGTCTGCAAATGGGCTGACCCCAGGTTTATCTGCAGTGGGCCTGCATGAAACTGGTGGATCAGTACTAGGAACAGAGGGAAGAGAACTGGGCAGTAAATCAGGCCATAAGAGAGGTCCTGGACTGGGCTGGGCTTGCACCAACTTTGTCTCAACTCAGCAGCTTGGCTTGTCTAGACAGATATAAATACAGCCTAAAATGACCTCACAGCTCCTTTATTAAATACTGCAGGTCTGATACTGCACAGCTGAAATCCTGAGGCTAACTTTAAGACAATTTGACCACAAGCACAAAACTGAGGCAATAATGAATCGACACAATGCCTAAATCTCCTTAATGGAACAATAGAACTGCTTTTAAAGTACCTAGCTTGCAAAGTCACTCTAGATATCACCATCTGCTCAGTGAATCTAAAACCATAAATAAATTCACCCAAGGCTATAAATTAACTCAGAACCAGAAGCCCTTCACAGGCCAACAGAACCCAGGAACAGGAACAATTGAAGAACACAAACAGACTCTCACACATACATACTTCACATTCTTCGTTAGCCAGCCGAGACGTAGACCTACAAAACTCACCCCACTGTACCTTTATAGTTCTCTGCAAAAGCCCTTGTAATACTTTAAATCTAGAAATTGTGTATCTCCATGGGCCATCTGCACTTTGCCCACCTAATCAGTGTTTATGCCAGGTTAGCAACAGCAACGCCGCTCCCCACCAGAGCAAGGTAGCCATGACTGCTTCTAGCAGGCTGAAGGGGTGAGGCCATATCCACACAGGCTCTCTGTGTGTGTGTGTGTGTGTGTGTGTGTGTGTGTGTGTGTGTGTGTGTGTGTGTGTGTGTGTGTGTGTGTGTGTGTGTGTGTGTGTGTGTGTGTGTGTGTGTGTGTGTGTGTGTGTGTGTCTTTCTGTGGCTAGAGATCCCCAATGCTGCTCCTTGGCTGAAGGAAGTTAAAAGACAATGAGCAGCAATCAGATAAGGGGAGGCAGACAACCAGAGGGAAATGGGAGGAGGTGGCAGTGGTTGTTTTGGACAGGAGTGGCCTCTCTCTCTCTCTCCCCATCTTCCTCTCGGATTTAAAATAGAGACAGTTAAAATATAAATAAATAAACCACACACACACAAACACACACACACACGGTGTTCCAAATACACAAATTTTTAACAAACTGCTGTCAGTTTGTTTGCATGACCAAAAACAGACATTTCTGGAAAGCTCTAACTTCATACTGTTGTGTTGTAAGAGTTTGGAGTCCTGAATGACATATCCCATGGTGAAGTACACACATAGTACACACAACATAAACAAGTGTGTGGTGAGTAAACCCTCCATGTGGCCACCATTTCATTAATTAACTGAACTGATAGAAAAGAGGAAAGGCTGCCTGTGTCTGTGCAGCCCTGTCATAACTGTTGTCATAAACAGAAGAGACTTTGACAGCTAAAGGCTCATGTGGCTGCCAACACCTGAGCGCCATGTGAAAGAAGTCCGGGCTAAAACCTGCAGCTGTTTCTAAAACTCTGTACATCTCAATTAGATATAGGCCACAGTAAAGATAAGGTCCACCTCTGTCAACAAGTCATCAAATTACTATGCCTACAGGCTGCACTTTCCCAAGAATATGTGGTTCAGATACTGTCAACCAATGCATATGAAGCTGATGCTATCAGCACACTATTAGCAACTTCTCTTTCTGCTTGTGGTTCGCTTAGTAAATAGACCACAGTCTCTCAAACATAAACTATGTTTGACAGTCAATAATACCCAAGTGACAAGACAAGCTTTTCCAAAAGCAGACAACTGGCAAGCAACCAGCAAGAGGTGCCTGCATAATCTCAATTGTCAGCTTACAAAACGCATGGCTACTGCAGCTGAGTAAAGAGGTAAAAAAAAAAAAAAAAAAAAAAAAAAAAAAAAAAAAAGGTGTGTGTGGCAGGTGGTTGTTTCACTAACAAACACCATGTTATAGATAACTAAGAAAACAAGACTTTGACAGAAATAAAAAACACCCATAGGTAAAACAACAAATCAGGAATTATTTCGATTTTTGACACATTTCTAACCACTTACAAAAATATGTGCACATCTACAGTGATCTCCCAGCATTGTATGCACAGCACATTGTGTACTGGGATTGGCCAATTACTATGACAATGCAAATCTGTTAAAAGATGCTTTACATAAGTCTTTGCATACATATAACTTTGAGATCTAATTCGCATTACTCTAAAACAACTATCATTATTAAAGTGACATTTCAGATGATACCTGATCACCACTTGATTAACCATACTAAACTCAAATACACAATTCGTTGAACAACTCCGACAGAAAGCGATTACTGTTGTTTTTTTCCGCAAATATACAACCCTCGAGCAATTAACAAGGTGCAGATGGATTTCTCTTACCCACCACTACTTTTATAAACAATTAAGTTGATACACATAACGGTATATAGCCTCCTTGATTAAATTAGCAGACACTCCTATTGTCACGCAACTGTATAAAGTATCCTTAACGTTAACTAGATACAAAAGAGATTACTTCGTTTTTCTACTTTTCTACTTGTCAAATTGTGAAGTCCACAGGACACGATGGAATATTTAGAAATCTGTTCAAGTGGTTCAAGTGCAGCTAGCTAACTGTCACCCTCTAACTTGAGGTATGTGTGAACAGTTAGCTTGCTACTTTGGCCACTCGAACATCACAAAAACCTGACCAGACAGCTAACATAAACGTTAGCCATCTGACCAACAGCAAAGCAAGGGTCGCTAAAGTTACCGTTAGCAACTAACGTTCACTTAACAAAATCAGCCAAATTAGCACTGGTCCACGCAAGCCAGTTACCATATCAATCGCGCTTAACGACCATGGTTACTGAAAGTCACATGCTTGCAGATTCGCTCATACAGAAGCGTGCATTAAGAGATATGGCTGTTTACCTTGCTTTTTGATGCCGTTGCCGTTTAGAAGCTCGTCGACAGCTAGCTACTATTTAGGACAGTCCCAATTCACAATTCAGATAATTCTGAAGTAGTTGTCTCTTCCTTTTGAGATGACACTGCTCACGCTTACCGGTCAGCCAGTGAACCAACCTCTGGCAAGCCAACATTAGTGAGCTTGCTGACCAGCTAGTTGGCTAACCAGACGAAATAATCCACCTAGTCTGAGATTTCATGAATAACAGCATTCGGAGTGGTCCGTGATATCCCGACAAAAAATTCTACATACATCCCATCCCACATAGTTTCATAGAATTTCTATAGTTGTGAGGCACTCTGCAAAATTACTTAAATATAATTAAGTCTATCTAATTCTCCCGGGGAATTAGGTTTCATGACTCCATTGTGAGTATTTCGATCTCTAATAATAAAATAGCCAGTTACTTGCTCATAGCAGAGGATCTTCCAAACTTGCTAGGACTGTTATGGAGTGACTACTTACTGATTGGTTGGTCAGCACAATGTAAATTGAGTGGTTGGTTAAAGTACCCTTCAGTCACCTGACTCAAAACATTTATAATCAAGATTGGTTGCATGTTGGTTGAGAGGGCGATATCGACCACAGGCAGTCGCTAGAGCAAACCGTAGTATGGTGCTCCAGGATAGTCTGGCTCACATAGAATTCAAGTATGGTGAATTTCGTCGGGATCATTGCAGCCAAAAGGGACATTTGTAGACTGTAACGTAAGATATTTAGCCTAGTGGTGGTAAGATAAATACAGGTGATACACAACTACAACTGACAATACAATTAGAAATTCTGATGCATTTCTGTGGTCGTGTCTAACAGTCTTGCATATTCCTTTATGATAAATAAAGAGCCTAGCCTGCTCCCTGAAATTAATCGTCAAACGCTCATTATGCAACACTATACAACATATAGTGTACCTACCGGTATGCTGTAAAGCGATATCAGGTAAAATGGGCCCTTTAAGGTTTGAGGGTCGCAGCCCCTCTGAATTAGAGCCAATGACTACAAAGGATTCCAAACTGTTGCTGTAATTGTGCTTGACAAGTAACAGGTGATTTGATTGATTTATGGTTGCTATGGTGGGCGGGGCAGTACTTCAAATTTGGACCGCACCAGAAAGCTGTATGGTAGTTAGCCTGGCATACCAAATCTAACTATGAAAAAACTATGCATGATATCTGTCTTGATGGCATCCATCAGATATAATGCTATTAGTTTGGTATACTAACATATTTTTTTGGAAAAGTGATGTTTATCTTCGTGGCCCAATTTACCTTAACCCACTAAGGTAAAATGGGCCACATGGTTTCAGCTAAAATGGGCCACCCTCAGGGTCACTCATAAACACACAAAAACACATGTGTATGATATTTGGTTCAACTAAAACATGTATGTTGATTGTCATTTGAAATTAGTGCAACACAAAGTAGTAATTTTGCTGTGTTTGTGTACGTGTGTGTGTGTGTGTGCCTGTGCCTGTGCATGTGTGTACATACATGCATGCACACAAACCCACGCACATACACACGCACCCACACACACATGCACACAAAAACACACACAATCACCATGACCCCAGAACAGCAGTAATGGTGGTAGATATTTATTTACAGTGAATATGGCAAACGAGAAGGAAGCGAGAGGAGAGAGAGAGAAGGAAAGAGAGAGGAAGTGAGAGGAGCAAGAAGGATGAGAGAGGAGACGAGCAGAGGAAACAGGAAGTGAGAGAACAGGTGAGGAGAAAAGAATGCAGAGAAAAAGAGAGGAGACAGAAGGAGAGAAAAGAGAGGAGGAACAAGGACCAGAGAGGAGAGGATACAAAGATAAAACAGGGAGGAAAAGAAAGGCCAAACAACTTCAATCTGTGGAAAGAGGAGAGGATGAAGGGGGCCTTAGATGAATACAGCGAGGGATTGAAGAAAGGAATTAGAGTGAGTGTGCACTTTTTGTCACGAGCATGGGGTATGTCGCAATTCACTCCAAAGACGCATCAGTGGAAAGGTGTCTGGCAGTCAACATGCGTCATGGCGGAAGCCCTACCTTCCAGAGGAGGCGGAAAGGGAGCTTGCTGCCACCTTCAAGACCTTGGCACAGAAGGGGTTTCCTTTCACAAACCGTGATGTCCTGCAAGTGGCCTTTGATTTTGCAGCCAAAAACAAATATCTGCCCCACCTTCTCCTCCTTAATGGCCACAGTAGCCACGTCTATAACCTGGACTTTATTAAGCTACTGAAGAGCAAAAATATGCACATCATGTGCTGCCATTCCCGCACAACCCATGAGATGCAATCGTCAGACAAGGCTCTCTTCAAGAGTCTAAAACACCACTGGGACCTGGAAGGGAGGAAATGGACGAGGATGATGGCTGGGCAGAAGTTGTCAAGGATGGAATTCTTTGCGGTGTTCAAGAGGGCTTGGGCAAAAGCTGCCACTGTTGAAAATGCCCAGGCAGGGATCCGGGGGACAGGAATGTTCCCTCTCAATAAAAATATTATCCCTGAAACTGCTTTTGCCCCCAGCAAGACCACCGAAAGAGTGCTACCATCCACTCTACTATCCCTGTCCACAAGGCCACAGTCTCTCCCACCCCTGCCCACTGGACCATGGTCACCCCTGCTAACCTTGACCCTGTCAGCTCTGCTCTCTGGACATCAGGCCTCCCACACGCCAGCCAGACCTCAGTCCACTGCTTCCCCGACACTCTTGGTACCTGTGGAACCACTGTACTTTTTCCCAGATGAGAAGGTGGTGTTTGAAGAGGTTGTGTTGGAGGAAGTACTGGAAAAAGACAATGGCCTTTTTGGTGCATTTACACCACAGGAAGAAGCCCACTCCCAGGATGAGGGACCCTCCACCTCCACAGTAAGTGATATTGTATACTATTTTCAAACATGATATGTTACACATGCATGCTCATGCAAACATATGCATGCACATTCATGTACGCACGTGTGCATACACACACACACACACACACACACAGAAAATTTAGTCTCTAATCATAAAATGTACACAGAATAATTATCCTATTTCTTAATAACATAGGTTCTTTTTATGTTCTTTCTGTTTAGTCTGTAAAATCAATCAAATTCAGTGACTTGATCTCAGTGCCACAGAGAGAGAGGGCCATCAGGAAGAGAGAGAAGCCACTATCCTATCACCTTACAAGAGAACAACATATTGAGTACATTAAAACCAAAAAAATATTCAGCAAGCAACAAGCCAAGCAAGCCAGCAAGTACCCAGGCAGCAAGCAACCAAAAGGAAAAAAGCACATCACCTTGCAAAGTCTGCAAAGCCCATTATGGTGACCCAAATGACCCTAAGGAATGGGTAAAATGTAATTCATGTTCTGCCTGGTTTCATGAGAGTTGAGGTGAAGAGAATGGTATCTGTGATGATGGTTTCATTTGCAAAGACTGTGTTTGATGCACACACACACACCACTGACATCAGTTCCTGAATGTTGTTCCTGCTGCTGTTTTAATGAATAGCTTTTGCCAGTTGAGTTTTCACATTAAAATTGATGATGAATTACTATTTCCCTTTGCCTTTTGACTGGCCCATCTTGCCTGATAGGCTGGCCCATTTTACCTGAAGCTACTCATGCAAAAAAAAGTTGGCACAGCGGATGTTTTAAGAATTGTAGGGCCTAAATAACGATATTTTATCACATAATTCCAACACAAAATGATCAGAAACAGTTATTATTAATCATATAATACATGGAAAAGGCATATATGGTATTGAGTTATTTACCAAAAAGAGGCCCAATTTAGCTCAACTACACTTTCTCTGCAGATTGAAGGCTCAACAGTAGGGGGCAGCAAAATGCTAGGTTTTAGAGTCAGTTCCATGGCAGAGATTTGCATACAGGAGTGTGCATGTGGCAGTCATAGAAGGCAGTGTGCATAATGACATCAGCCCATGAATGCAATGCCATGAAACAGAGCAGTGTTGTCGATAGACCGAGTCCAAAGGATTAAAATATTATGAAAAGAAGTCCTATTTGAAATACAGAGAGCATATTAAATCAAGCCATTAACTCTTGGGATCTATACCTCTCTCTCTCACACACACACACACACACACGTGTGTAACAGAGCAGTTAAGCAAGGCTTCCTGAGGTCTTAACAGGCTCATGTCAGCATGCCACAATTCAGATAGCCCCACTATCACTGTGAGTATGTGCAGTTCAAGTACACACAGATAAACTGTCACTATTAGACAGTCATTGCTCAAAGTGCAAATCCATGGCTCAGGGACAGATGGTAACTGAGTGGAAGGTAGGCCTACATATTAAAGAAAGCACATTAGAAAACAGCTTGCATGAAATAACTGCAGTAGGCCTACAGGCATGGTCAAAAGATTTGAAAAAGATTTAGAACATTCAAATCTAAATTATCAGTAGGCCTAGTTCTTTTCAAATGACTTAATTTGCACAATACATTTGTTAAAAAAGAAAAAAACACTGTAATTTGGCCATGGCACATACTATCAGAACATTTCAGTATGACAAGATCATCAGCACAGGTGAAAGCGACAGGTGACTTGAACTTATCACTGACAGATTTATAAGAGCAAACTGATTTCTGTCAATGGAGTGCAACAATTCCACAAAAAAATAGTGCAGCTAAAAAGCTAAATCATAGTCATGGCCAAGGGTTCTGTTGGTGAAGAATCTTTTTGGACCCACCCACAGAAATTGATGTCAAAGTAAGTTTATTCAAATTAAAAAAAAAAAAAAATAGTTGAAATTATTTTAGGATACCCTGGGCCTGAAAAATATCGAATGTCTTCCCTGTTTACCTTTTCCATTATGTGTCTGAACCTGCAGTTCTTATTTATGTTTTACTTTAATGTGACAAGTCATTTCCCTAAAAAACACAAGGACAATATTTCTACAGTCAGTCATTAAAATAAGTAATGTTTTAGCTTCAAAAATTAGGGACAAAGTGGGTTTTCTTGTATTTTATCAGGGAAAGACCACCAAAAATGAAATGTAGGACATCAAAAAAGAAATCAAGGACATTTGGTCACCTTATTTTTTTTCCTCAACGTTTGTTATGTTCTACTACTACTACATTTAGCTCTACAGTACAAGTACTGCTTAGGCATATTATCAGCAGCAAAATTTGTGATACACAGGAATAGGCTACTACAAACTGTTCCAAACCGGGTCAGAATGTGATACACAGGAATAGGCTACTACAAACTGTTCCAAACCGGGTCAGAATGTGATACACAGGAATAGGCTACTACAAACTGTTCCAAACCGGGTCAGAATGTGATACACAGGAATAGGCTACTACAAACTGTTCCAAACCGGGTCAGAATGTGATACACAGGAATAGGCTACTACAAACTGTTCCAAACCGGGTCAGAATGTGATACACAGGAATAGGCTACTACAAACTGTTCCAAACCGGGTCAGAATGTGTGTTCTGATATTTCTGCTGTTGATTTGATCAAGAGAAAACATTTTTCTAGTGATTCAACCGGATTTACGATACCAGAAGCTGCTCACACTCAGATCACACATTATCATTTATACTATATGAATAAGGTCATTCAAACTTACCACTCAAAACGAAGAACAGACTATAATTGAGTGAATGCAATGCAGTGTGTCAAATTAGCTACTCCTTTTATTCAGCATTTACCAAACAATAGTAGAACGAATTACATACTTCTGCTGTGTTAACATTGGGGTACAAACCTGTGTTAGCATATCACCTCATACCTACCATCTACCCACCACTATTCCTGATCTCTAATATGGCGCCTATCTGTTATGATACAGGCACAGCCATGGGGCCACACAAGGGATTCTTGGGAAAGTTACATGCGGGAATTTAATAAAAGGAGACTAGTGCAGTGGCCATACCAACTGCCAACAGGAGTGCTGACAAGTCTGTCCTTGGCCCTTGTGAATCAAAGAATTAAAAAAATTGAAGGAACTGTAGGGTAATTTTGTTCAGGTGAGTGAGTGTGTGTGGTGAGCAAGCAGAGTCTCAGTCAGAAGACGGCGATGGCAAGGAGCACAGCTTGGCAGTAGGCAAAGGAGAAGGCAGGGTTTGATGCAATACCAATAACTTTATTTTTGTCTCCGAGTTGTTTTTGATGTTTTCGGTTTTCAAGGATTTGTTTCTATGTGCTGCACCAAAAGGAGAAAAGCAAAAAGACATTACCATTTTGATAAGTGAGTGGTCAATACAACATTACAGATTGGCAATATGAAAAGCATGTGCATACAAGTAGCATGAGGCATGAAAATACAATTCAGTAGCCGCACTAAGAATACAATTCAGCATATATCCATATCTAAGCAGGATGGATGGTCATCTCACATGGCTTGTAGCACATGTCTGGGAACAAAACATAAAGTAGCAGAGACAAAAGTACGCTACCACAAAATGCATACAAATGAAAACTAAACTAAAATCTAAACTGACCACTCATGTTAACGTGAAGACACACACAGAGTTGCTCCCTGGACGTGGACAAAAAGGTGTGTCGGCAAGGGGTGCAAAGGATGAAGTAAAGGGTGAACAAACAATTTATAGACTCCACCCTTTGCACAGCAGGTCAGGTGACAGTTAAGCTTTGCATTCACCTCAGCAGATTCACCATAATCAATAAATTATTCAGGGAGTCTATTCACAGCTGCCTCGGAACTGGGGTCAATTCCTCTAAGAAAAAAAGACTCACTCTTCTGCCAATTCAGGGAGCTGTCACTTGATCGGCCAAGATGCCCGAGGCAATTGCGGATCAAGAATCATAACAGTCTTCCCTTCAAGATTCTGAACTTCCCTCTGCCACTTGCTTCTAGGTAGTAGATTTGGCAAATAGTCACAAATTAACCGTGTCCAAAAATGGTCAGCCAACATCTGGCTATGACGCCACTTTCGTCACCCAAGAAGCTTGCTGTTGGCAAAGATGGCTTGAGGCAGGGAGGCATCTCACCACCCTATCAGGAGCAAATTGGGAGTGACAGGATCAGGATCACTGGCATTGGAAGAAATATAACCTAAAGGCTTAGAATTCATAATGCCTTCTACCTCAATCAGAACAGTGTGAAGGACAGCTTCCGAAGTAGTCTGATTGCCGAGAACAACTCATAGAGCATTCTTGACTGATCGGATTTCACGCTCCCAGACTCCTCCGAAGTGTGGGGCACCTGGTGGATTGAAGTTAAATGTAATCTGTTGATGGGACAAGTGTTCTTGAAGCTTGGGTTCCATAGCTTGGAAACACTGATTCAACTCCCTGTCTCCAGCACTGAAGTTCGTTCCCCTGTCTGCCCAGATCTCAAAGGGCTTGCACGATGGGAGATGAAACGACACAACCTTGAGGGGGGCAGATCAGCCATCTTGGGTACTTGAATAGAGGATTTCCACCTCTGAGATTCCACACAGCTATGCTGATGTTTGCAGATGGCTGGTCTTCCTCCTAGTATCCAATACTTTCATCTCAACTCTCCAAAGACCCTCTCTGGGCCGGGGTGCAGAAGGGACTCGTCACAATGCTTAATGATGAGCTGTGTTGTGGGATCCCTTGGATCCAGAATAATTGGGTGTATGATGTCTGGGTCCAGGTCCTGAGATCTACGCAACCTTCCTCCTACTCTCATCAGTCCCACATCTGAATCCAGCTCAGGGGAGAGAGAGAGCAGATGACTTCGCCTGGAGAGAGGATTGCCATTACGGAGAGCCTCTCTCCGTAATGGCAATCAGGAAAACATGAAGCCTGGGCTTGTTGCAGAATGAGAGTTTCAGCTGCTATACCTTTATCTGCTCCAGCAGAGTCATTCACAGCTTGCTGAGTGGCAGTGATGAGGTCACTCCAGCTTTGATGCTGAGAAACATTCGGCAAGGCACTGGCAGCAGTGGAAACATTTAGGCACATAGCAGCCTTCCTCAATTCTGCACTGTCTATGAGTGACGGTGATGTGTGGGAGACATCTGGAGCAACAGGCCAGCCAGTCTCTGGGTCCTGCAAGGAAGAAGGTCCACTCATCCAGCAATTCAGATTGGCAAGGTCACTTAGCGTCAGGGCATCAGCGGGATTGTTTGGACTGTCCACATATCTCCAGTCACTGGAGTCTGTGAGGTCCTGGATCTCTGCTATTCGAGTGCCAACAAAGACCTTGTAGTGGCATGACTCTGACTTCAGCCATGTCAACATTGTTGTGGAGTCACTCCAAAGGATGGTTCGGGCCAATGACAACGTAAGTTCAGATTTCAAGGTGGCAGCTACCTGTGCCCCTAGCAAGGCAGCACTCAGTTCAAGTCGTGGCATCGACAACTGTCGCTTCGAAGATACTTGAGAACGGGCCATGACGAATGCCACATGAACATGATTCTGGTTGTCATGGACACGCAAGAAGGCCACAGCACCATAGGCCATCTCCGAGGCATCACAGAAGACATGCAACTCTCTGTATTGACCTGACTGGTCAGCACAAGGGGGAACATAGCAGCGAGACAGTTTGATGCTTGAAAGGTCAGCCAGTTCTTGTTCCCACTTCAGCCATCGATCAGTTAATTCCGGTGGAGGGATGGGGTCATCCCAGCCTTGCTTGGCTTTTCACAAGTCCTGAACCAACACTTTGGCTCTAGTGGTATAAGGTATATATACCTTATAATATATATAAGGAATATATAAGGAATATATCCTAAAGGGTCATATTGGCTGGCAAAAGTGCAATATATAAGGGAGCTTCATGGGCGTCACACGATGTTTGTATCCTAGGCTATCAGGGAGGCAGCTCCAGCGCATACCTAAGGTGGATTCCTGTGGGTCAACACTGGCCTGAGAGAGCCATAAGTCAGTGCTAACAGATCTTGCCTCTGGAGAGAGATGTTCATCCACACTGGGGTCATTACTTGCCCATTGGCGAATATCAAATTCCCCCATGAGAAAATGTAGCACAGAGTTTAACCAAAAGAGCTTTGGCTTTGGCTGGAGAGAGAAAGCTCTGGAGGCAATTATCAACATTAATGAGTTCAATACTTCATGATCACTCTCATGGTGCTCCTTTGCATGACGCTGCAAGGCGTAAATGGCACAGCAAGGACTACATGTCGTGCCAAAAGGTAACACCTGCAACTCATAGGTCTTTGGGGGTATCGCTTGATCCATAGCTCGCCTGAGGAATCTGAGCAGTGGTCTATCAGCAGGGAGTAGGTGAACTTGATGGACGATAGATTTTATGTCACCACTGATAGCTGTGTTCACGGACACGGAGGAGCACGCCAAGAAGGGAAGAACCCAAAGAGGGACCAGGAAGATTCAAGTTTAGACCATGAAGCTGAAAAGAGCAGTTAAACACCAGTCGATGTTTCCCACTAGCTTGCAGGAGGATGTGATATGGAACATACCAAGATTCTGAACCTGGCTGATCATTGTTGGGATCCACTTCCTTCACATACCCCATCTCAACTAATTTCTGGATCTCCTGCTTGCAGATCTCAATCAGTTCAGGGTCCCTCTTCAGCCTGCGTTCAGTCCCTCGGAGCCATGGCAACAAATTACGGGTTGAAGAAATCAATTGTGGACTGTTGGGGATTCTGAGTAATGGAGTAGCATATCGGAATATCCCACCTATTTCTTTGATCGTCGTCTCTCTCTCCAGCAGTTCCAGACAATAATGATCTTGCTTAGACCGGGTTACTTCCTTCTCTTAACGATGTGGGAAGGAATCTAGTCTCCGTCATTTTCCCACATTATCCATCAACTCTGCAGTAGCTGGGCAGGATACGATATTACAGAGGGCAAGGCTTGGGCAGCAAAAGTTGGAGGTCAAGGTAAGGCATTGGCTGGGCCCTGAACAGCCCAACCAAGGGCAGTACGGCTGGCAATAGGTCTGCCAGAGGGGCCAACATGGACAGGCTCTTTGGGCACCAACAAGTGGGCATGATCTGAGCCTATCAAGATCAATGGACAGGCATAGACAAAGTCTGGTTAAGGTAGGCTTCGTAAATAGGAATACTCCCTCTTCAGGTCAGAAGCTGGACAGGAACGCTCTGCCAAGTTGAGGACAGGAGCGGTAAAGGCATTAGTTATAGCAAATTTTGTTCCCTTCTGGCTCACTGGGGAGATGAAACAAGAGATTGGTCTCACCCCTTATAGGAATCACTTCATGACGCACAGTTCTGAGATTCAAGATCTCTTCTGGTCCTTTCAGGTACAGCTGGGAGGCAGCAGAGCTTAGAATGACTGTTCTTTCTGAGCCATCATCTAGTATGGCGTATGTCCTCAGCTTCTGTCGACCATTTATCAAGAAAACTGGAACTACTTTCAGCATCACACGCGCAGATCTGCTGCGTGTTGATGTCTACTGTAGCTGATTTTTCTGATGTTCGATGGCCCATGGTCAGTTGAGGTGCAACAGTATGCAGGATGGTAAGATGCGACACTTTGCAGATGTTGCAAGGCTTTTTGAGAGTGCATTTATCTGGCTTAATACAACGGGAACATCGGTAGCAACGGTCATTCCTTTCTATCCATATTCTCAGTTGTGACGGGCTGAACTCTTTGATCTTCGGGCAGGTTCCCAGATAGTGTTCTGTGTTGTGGCAGTATGGACAATACGGTTGGAACTTTGATCTCCCAGAGATGGTCGGTCCCCTCCCTCGGCTCGGTTGAACATCAGGCCGGCTCTCCACAGCAGCTGTGTTGCTCAGGTATATTGTGGTCGGCGTAGCGTTTCTCCCTGTGTTCCTCTGCCCGAGCTCTCGTCTCTCCATTAACGCAGGTCCCATGGTTTGTTGAACAATACTCTTGGCCTGGGCTTTAACCTAAAGCCATGCTGAAAAGTCCTCCAAGGTGTATGTTTGATCAGAGGATCAAAGGCCAAAGGCAGTCGCCACTAATAGTTCCATAATACTAGCACCCTCTAATACCCTTTCTGTGGGGTAGGCAAGGAAAGAGGTACAGGCTTTCCACGAACCAGATCTGAAAGCCTTTGAGCCTTAGCAGGTTGAGGTTCGGTCCGTACTATATGGTGAAATGAAGGAGGTGAGGGAGGTGCATGCTCTGGATTGGAAATTGGAACTCCTGTCTGACTCTCTGTAGTGGGATGGGAGATCACAGCCTGAGTTGCAGCACCTACCAGAATTCCGGCTGGAGGTAAGTGCTGGACCCAGGAGGGGCTTTGTTGATTCACTGGAACTGGATAGGAGGCAGATATTTGAGGACCTGATGGGGAAGCTTGCTGCACAGGGCACAAGTCAACAGGTTCGGCTGACTCCAGCACTCCGGAGTTCATAGAGAGAGGAGCCAAAGCTGGAGGTGGATCATTCACACTGGACATAGCTGGTGGAGGCGGTGGATGCTCAAAGGTCATTCCTATATCTCCAGTGAATGATGTTATTAATTGTGCCTCTTCCAATTCTCTTTGGACTTTCCGAAGCCGTCGCTGTAGAGTCCGGTTCAACCTCTCTCGCTCCTTTAAAGCTTCTTGTGCTCGCCTATCCAGTTCTTGTGCCCGTTCATCTAGAGCTTGTTCCTCCCGGATTTGCTTCTGGATCTCCTGGAGTTCTCTCAGTTTCCTCCTCTCCGCAAGCATAGCCAGTTGTCAGGGAGTGAGCTCCACCTGCCGACTCCTGCGAGTGTGCCGGGAACTTACCACTGGTATAAGTGTAGCTAGACGATAGGGCCTTTGACCTTGATAGTGACTCTCATTGTTCATTCTTGCTTCTAGATCTGCTAGGTCTCACATGTCCTAGACCATGTGGAGGAGTCGATACTGATACTGCAGCC
Organism: Tenualosa ilisha; assembly: GCA_015244755.2. Lineage (NCBI taxonomy): Eukaryota > Metazoa > Chordata > Actinopteri > Clupeiformes > Clupeidae > Tenualosa > Tenualosa ilisha. The sequence continues at coordinate 4,240,293 of PYXC01002150.1, read as the reverse complement.
GACGGTGGAGCAGGCTGATGAACTGCTGGCTGTGAAATGAGCTGCAGAGCTGGTTCGAGCTGGACATAGTTCTGAGTGACTTGCTCCACTCCTACCTTAGTCTCAGCAGCCTTCTCCTTTTCTTCCTCAGCTGCTCTGTTCTCCCTCAGTGGCTGCATCTGGTATCTCTCTGATTGGCTGATCCAGGCCTTCCTGGTCATCCACCTGAATGCAAGCAGTATCTGGGAATAGAGACAGGTTGGCCTCTTGCCGGAGATGAGGGAGGGCCTCACGCTCACTGTAGATGGTCTCCTCAGAACCCAGGAAGCCATATCGGTCAGGGGGACACCTCTCTTGTTGAGGCCTGGTTGAAGTCCTTTCAGTACGAGTTGCAGGTTGAGAAGCCTTCTCTTTTACTTCCAAGTTTTCTTGAATCCTTACCGTTTCTTGCCATGGCATCACTCACTCATCTCTGGCTCGAAGGACCATTGAAGGAACTGTAGAGTAATTTGGTTCAGGTGAGTGAGTGTGTGTGGTGAGCAAGCAGAGTCTCAGTCAGAAGACGGCGATGGCAAGGAGCACAGCTTGGCAGTAGGCAAAGGAAAAGGCAGGGTTTGATGCAATACCAATAACTTTATTTTTGTCTCCGAGTTGTTTTTGATGTTTTCGGTTTGCAAGGATTTGTTTCTGTGTGCTGCACCAAAAGGAGAAAAGCAAAAAGACATTACCATTTTGATAAGTGAGTGGTCAATACAACATTACAGATTGGCAATATGAAAAGCATGAGCATACAAGTAGCATGAGGCATGAAAATACAATTCAGTAGCCGCACTAAGAATACAATTCAGCATATATCCATATCTAAGCAGGATGGATGGTCATCTCACATGGCTTGTAGCACATGTCTGGGAACAAAACATAAAGTAGCAGAGACAAAAGTACGCTACCACAAAATGCATACAAATGAAAACTAAACTAAAATCTAAACTGACCACTCATGTTAACTTGAAGACACACAGAGTTGCTCCCTGGACGTGGACAAAAAGGTGTGTCGGCAAGGGGTGCAAAGGATGAAGTAAAGGGTGAACAAACAATTTATAGACTCCACCCTTTGCACAGCAGGTCAGATGACAGTTAAACTTTGTGTTCACCTCAGCAGATTCATCATAATCAATAAATTATTCAGGGAGTCTTTTCAAAAATGAAAAAGGAAAATCAATCAGGACTTGCAGTTTACTATAATTTCAGTGATATAAATTTGTTTTCAACATACAGTATGTGGTATTACACAACCACAATAACTTGTGGGTCAGTTCATCTCCTAATACACCTCTGGAACTCGTGCAGCAGCACTCTGGACCTAATTTACAACCTTTGGTTCAGAATGATAGTCCAGGCCCTGAAAATCTATGACCAGAGCTTATCAAGGGACACCTATAACCCACACAAAAAACAGTGCTACTCAGAGACCACAATAATACGGTATGTTAAAGGAAATGAGAATAATTTCATGAGTTTGTACTTATTCAGTAAATAACTCACTGTTTTCTGTTCGTTCTATTGAGCTCAAAGAATTTGTGCACACTCCCGGCTCCATAAATGGGGAACAAATAGTTTCTTAGACCAAACTTTTCACAGACTGTCCTTTAAGGCAGTATAACCTTGTGTTTGTGTGTTTCACATATGACCCCAAAAATAGAAAATATCGGATGACAGAAGCCCGACAAGGCCACACCAAACACCTCCTTCCCAGTGTGCTTCCCCAAAGCCTTAACTGACATGAACTGACTTCGTTGTTGGCCGAGTCATGCATTTAAGTACTCGTGGGCTGAGAATGTAAATTCAGGGGAGACCATGGGATTCAACTATTCAGATAATGCAGGACCCAGCAGAGAACAACAGGACATTAGAGATATGAACACTTTTCAAATATTTACCTTAGACAGTTGAAAGAAAAAAAGCCAGCTTGCTCGAGCAATGAGGCTGCCCTTTTTGCAAACTTTATAATTTTTTTTTACTTTTTTATTTTTTATTTAGAAGCTGGTAGACAGATCATGGAAACCATGTCACATTTCAGTTACAGGTAATGGCAAATCAAATGGGATGAAATATACAGGATATCAATGGTTTTTGTATATAAACATTTCAACAGAAAAAAGATTTTTCAAACAAGAAAAAAAAATGCAAATGATAAAAATCAATGGCAGGTACTGGCCCTCTGCATTACCGACTTTGCATTACCCAAACAAAAGAACTTACAAATCAATATACACAATAGATATCATCTTCTTTTCCATGACAAATTGACAGCCCCAAAAACAGTTTGAAGAACAGATTGACCGAGTCCCCTTGATCCTAAACACTGAGCGGTCCTGAGAGACTAAAGTCAAGGCACTGGGAGGAGACTGGGGGGCTGGGCTGGACCAATTAGAAATGACATGTCAGCAGAAAAAATAGGTGTCATTTGACTGGACACTACAGACTGGTGTACTTCAACAAGGTCTGACCACCTCTACCACAAAAGTTCACCAAATACTGCTAATTTGAATACACAAAGTATACACTGTCAACCACACACATCAGTAAGTGGGCACACACACATGCACGCGCCCACGCACACACGCACGCGAATGTGAACACAAACACACACACACACACACCAAATGGCAAACACACTGTTTTTCCCAGAATTCACACAATTACCAACATACCACAGCATAAAACATGGCCTCATTTTAGTTGGCAATACATTACAAACAAGACTTAAATTAGCAAATCTTGTAATCAGTCATTATGAGACCACATTTTTTAAAATCTCTAGATAAACTTTTGTATTTCTATATCTATATGCATCATTATTATGTAGCCCTTTCAAGCCATAAATGCTTTTGTCCACAAACATTTCTACCAATAAACCAATAGGTCTTAGTCAGGCCTGTAGAAATGTTCCTTCTACTTGGCTACAAAGACAAAAAAGTGCATAAAAAAACAAAAACAATGATGACGCATTGAAAGTTTTGATGAGAACTGAAACTGTGTTTCGGGCCAGAAAGAAGGAAGGAGAAAAAGAGGAGGGACAAAAAAGCGCAGGACAGAGCAGAATTGAGAGACGAGTGCACGTGCCGCATGAGGAAGATGTCAAAGCTGGACCACGAGTTGTTTTCCTGTGAATCATTCCCTCATCTCCAACTTTTCATAATCTCATCTTGACGGCTTTAATACTGTCCATCAGGGGCTACAGTGTCCCAGGCATGTTTGAGGGGAGAAGAGAAAGATAAATCGGATACAATTACAACACACATCACTGTGGGTACAAATACTGATTATTACTGAAAACACATATAACACAAGTGCTGTGCAAAAATGAGTAGATGAGTTTCCCAGTCAACCATATTACACAATACACATGACAACAAAAATAAAATAAAATAAAATAAAACCGTTGGCAAACTGTTAAATTGTTGCCAATTGTTCCATGAAGCATAGCATATTAATAATTATTATTTTACAGGTAAAACCCAGTGTGTACAGACTTGACAGGCGCTATTTCTACAGACAGCAGTCCAGAATACGCATGATGTTACTTTGCCTAAGTAGACTCCTCAACCAATCATGGATGTGCCAGAGCCTAGGACTACATTTCCCATGAATGCCCTGTGGTAGCAGTCACTTTACATAGTTCCTCTACTCCTGACTCATAATGTGGTCCTCACAGAAAGTCCTCAACATGTGGCTCTAGAAAACTCCCAACCTCTGGTTCCTACAGCCACAAACTTCAAACTCTTTACACATTTCCAAACATAAAACTTACAAAGTGACAAAAACATACTGTAATTGCCACTTGCCTTTGGAAAGGTTCCCCCATTTCCGACAGTAGACATATTTTGGCTTCCAACAACAAAAGGAACTGGTGGCTCGGCAGCAGCACAATAAGTGGCAGAGAGGCTCACAATGGTCCATGGTGTCTACAAAGACGGGAATGTACAGTACACAGCAGTATGCAGCAGACTGGCCAGCCCAAGATGTCCAACACACCCTTTTCAAAGCACAGCCTGTGTTCGCATGTGTGTGTGTGTGTGTGTGTGTGTGTGTGTGCGTGTGTGTGTGTGTGTGTGTGTGTGTGTGCGTGTGTGTGTGCGTGTGCGTGTGTGTTTTGAAGGGAACTAGAATGGACAATGTCAGAGAGAGCCGGTGTTTTAAGAGGTGGGCAGGGAGCCAGGACATTGTCAGGGAAGGTGGAAGGGGGGGAGAGGGAGCATGAGAACAACACCAAGACGCAGGATGGGTGTGTAGCCGCAGTGTGTGTGTGTATGTGTGTGTGTGTGTGTGAGGGGGCGACGAAATCGAGGAAGGATCTGGTCAAACAAACAGGAATTGGATGCAACGGAACAGCTCTGCCGAGGGGTGGGTGCCACACACAGAGATCCTGATGAAAAAGGGCCACTGGAAAGCTGAGCATTTTAAAGGTGGTGACATGAAGGTCTCAGGCCTGAGCTCAGTTCCAAATCTAGAACCCTCAAGGTTGTATACAGGCAGCCACAGTAGGCAAGGTGTTCCTTATTTACACTCTGAAGGGTAGATGCTTACTGGAGCTCACAATAAAGACGTATTGTATATACCTGTAGGCTAGGTGCCCACAGGAGGGCACATCTCAGCCTCCAAATCAATACCAGCACTGGGTCAAAGCAATACACCTCATTTAATTTCAAATTTTGGCAAACCCAATAGTTCTTTCTGAGGAGACTTTACTCTGCTGGTTGACTGCCAGCAACCATTAATGAAAACAACAAAACAAAGCATAGCAATGAGAAGAGCAAATATGTTCTGAACTATATTCTCTCTAAAGTGTTCAAGGAAGAACTATTTTGGCTAAATTGGATTTTGTTGTCAGTCTTCTTAACGTTGTTTTTGTTTTTCTCTGGTGGTCAGCCCTGAATCTCTTGAAGGCCTTTCAGTTCTATGCAAGGGCTCTTTGATACAGGTGATAATGGAGGCTCCACAGCCTCCTCTCTGTAGTCTGCTGGAGTTATGCACGTGGGTCTGGGACTTTGGAACAGGGAACAGTTCTGTTGTTGGTGGGTGGATGGTTGGAAAGGGATAGGGGCTGTGTGTGTGTGTGTACGGATGGGGTGAGTGTGTGGGGTGGTTCGAAAGGCTTGCGGATTCGAGTGACACTTCAGGACAGGCCAAGGTAGTCGAAGAGCAGTGGCACCAGGAAGACGCAGCTGAACGCCACTGTGCCGTACACCAAGTAGCGGTAGGACAGCTCCACGCCCGAGTGCTGCCGTGCCCGCCTCACATCGTCCAACGGCACACCAAACACGCGACACGCCAGGGGGATGGTCAGCGCCTTCATGGCGGCCCGTGTTGCCAGCAGCACTGCCACGCCGACTAGTAGACGAGCCAGCGCCCGGCCCAGGAGAGTGCCATCAATGGCGGGCATCGTCAGGGGCAGCATCTCCAGAGGGGGGTCCGGCTGCAGGCCCAGCAGGTGGTTGATGTTGGATCCCAGAGCAGCGCCGGCGCCCGTGCTAAGGGCCTGTGCCGTGTCTCCACGGGACGTGCTCCAGGTGTCCAGCGAGAAGGCCAGCAGGCCCAGGCTGACGTGCAGCACCACGATGACCAGGGATGCGTACGAGCCGGACAGGTAAAACTGGTCAATGCTGTCCAGCAGTGGCTGGAAGACGGCCAGGATGAGGACACTGTAGAGGAAACCTGTTATGACCTCCTGTAGGACAGAGAGAGAGAGGGAGGGAGAGAGAGACAGAAAGAGAAACAGAGGTTGAGTGAACATGAGAGAGGGGGGATAAGAAGGAGAGACAGAGAGAGAGGTGGAGAGAAGGGGAGCAAGAAAGAATAAGGGAGAGAGAGGTTGAAAGACAGAGAGAGGCAGAAATGAAGAGGCTGAGTTAGAAAGATAAACCAACATCTGCAGTTCGCAGAGTTCAGAGATTCTAAGCACATGTGCTGTTCAGGGCAGTCAGGGTTCATTGTGGCAATACACTGAATCCATTTCTTGGTAACAGAGCAATCTAAGAGTTCTTTGAAAAATTTGACTCACAATTTAGTGCCAATGTCAACTGAGATGTCTACTTGTCTAATTTAGAGTTTCTGTTGCTATGAACACACACAAACACGCACACGCAGTGTGGTGTAACTAGCTACAGCTTGGTGCCACTGACCTAATATACACATTTAAAGATCAGACAGGCACAGTCATTCCTCAACCCAATTCAATGTTTCTGTGTTTCTGTTCCGCCGGTTAGTTAGTGTTAGCTGGGTTGGGTTGAAATGCTCTGGAATTATCCTTTAACTTAACTTCTGGGAGATTACATGAAGGGTTTATTCTGCACAACCGAGGAAACTATTTGCCCGTCGGATCTCGAAACCTCAGCCACAGAGTGGGTCAATATGGCCAGAGGGAATATTTGTGTATCAACGAGGTGAGGGCATGGGGCCAGCTGTATCATGTGTGGAGCTGGCAGGGCATGGGGCCACTCAGTGACCCAGTAACAAGGTGCCAAAGACCTCAGTTTAAGTGTTCTCTGGAGGTTCCTGGTCATGACGTTTTTAACACACTCTGTAGTGTGTTTGGGAAACTAAATGTGTGTGCGTGTGTGTGCCTTAAGAGTGTGAGTACGAGTGAGCAAGAGGAGGACAACAGTCAGTAAGATAAGGACTGCAAGATTATACTGTACAAAGTTGGGAACCTCTTATTATTATCAGAATGAGCAGTCTAAAACAACACACCAACTCTGGTACCACTGGGAGTTAGTTATGAGCACATCAACTTAAAACAACTGAGTTGTTGATTTTCTAATGTCATAAATGGTACCATAGCAACCCTGGAACAGACCATCTGATTCAGTCTGATTTGGTCTGAAATACATCAACGATGGAAAGAATAGTAACATTTCAAATCTGTCACCCAAACACATTTAATGACTCCTGATCACTGTGACTACTGTTGATTACCTCAGATTACTCATACTCATAACTGTCATGGACGTTCCGTCAAATCACAATCTGTGTAAATAAAGAGGAGGTCTGTTCTTAGCTTCACAGCTTAAAAACTGCTCTGCCACTGATGTATGAGATGCCATTAAAACCTTATTGTCCACCTTCATGCCAGCTAATGCTACAGCACAGCAATCATAATCAGTGTTAGCATATCATTAGTAAATAATAACAGTAAAGTCTTTTTGTCTTACTCCTGCTAAAAGTACTGTATTGAGTATAGTGTGCTAATACTGGCTGCACACCAAATCTGGGACAAAACACAATCAGGCTGTATGTACGTCACAATGCTAAACAAAGGGCTAATAGAGACTAAAATGTATTCCCCCCCAACCACACACACAAAGAGAGAGAGAGAGAGAGTGCATGTGCACATACACACACACACACAATCAATACACAGTCCTTCTACTGTGTCACAAGAAGCCAACTGTTAGCGGCTAGCAACTGTAGATGCACACATCCTCTTCATTAGTTTACTGCAGCTTGACCCAAGCCTTGTGAAACTCCGCAGAGTACCCAGACATCTGGAGGTCAAAGGTCGCTCTCTCGCCACACAACAGATCAGCTGTCCAAACAGCACCTCTAGACATAAATAAATGACCTGTGATAACCTGGAAAAAGAGGTATTGAATAGACAGGCTTCCAGTAAAAACCAAAAGAGAGAGGCAATACTTCTACAGGACCCACTGAGTAGAAGCCGCACTAATAAAACAAAGGTAGTTAGAGAGGGGGACTCTTGTGTATCCACTACTCTGTGTGTGTGTGTGTGTGTGTGTGTGTGTGTGTGTGTGTGTGTGTGTGTGAGAGAGAGAGAGAGAGAGAGAGAGCAAGAGAGAGTGTTTGTTTATTCACTACAGTATGGCAGAGGAGGACACTTCCTGTGTGCATCACTTTGGCCACTAAAGTAGTACTCGCATTCACCATTTTGGTCAGAACTTTGTGATCTTATAACCCCCCACTGAACACTTGTGTTTCTGTCATTTCCTGCATGCTGCCGTCACAGCGCTGAAGTCGTCTCTGCACTGCACAACAGTCTGCACTGACAAACATGGACGAAAAATATGTAACAGGCCAAAGCAATGAGTCAGATCTAAAACATACCGGGCTGTTTTGGCATACCAAGGTCAAATTACAGGCTTGGGAAGAATTGTGTTGTTATGACACATGGGACCATGTTTTGAAATCTTGTGAGTGTGGGCTGAACTCCTAAAAATGTTTGTGTGCAATGATAGCAAAGTCAGCAGAGGTGACAACCACAGGCTGTTGTTCCAGACAGTGTTTATCTTAGCTCATCTTGCATTGCAGCACTTACAGGGTCTACTGTAACTGAAGTCCATTCATTATTGATCAAATGATTCAGGCAGGGCTTATCACTTCCTTCTAGTGGTGTGTACCGCAACAACCTTCCCTTGGTTAGCATAATGTGGTAAGTAGCATAACCGTAGAGCTGAGTTTAATGTAAGTACCAAGCAGTAAGACAACAGGAACTTAATACCCCATAAGAACAGAGCCTGGTTTTTCATGAAATGGGTGTGACAACAGAGCCAGAAAGTGGGCCAGTCCTGTCTCTAATCGGTGTCGTGAAGGTCAACACAAAGTATAAACATTATCCTTGGCTTAAGTGAGCAGCCAAATAAGAGCCTCTCATAACAACTTCCTGCTCTCTCTTTGGAGCGCTCTCTCTCTCTCTATTTCTCTGTCATTCTCTCTTTCTTTTTCCTCTCTCTCTGTTTCTCCATCTCTTATGCACTCTCAGTTCAGTTCAATTCAAAAGTAGCTTTATTGTCATGACTCAGTGAAGCAGTGTTGCCAAAGCTGACATACAACAATACAAACAGATAAAATATCTGATAAAATATATGTTTGTGAAAAATAAGGTAAATAGATCAATACACAAAAATAAATAAACTAAAAGAAAGGTAACTTATAAGGACTTGTAATAAAATAAAAATAAATAGTAATAAAACTTGTATATTGTATATACATTATATTGTATATCGAAGCACTTTTTTTTAAACCTACTTACTATGATTTAGGAATGAAAGGAAACTCATGCAATACTATAATATAGGTAAAGGAAACTTGTCTAATAATATATTTCATATAACATATTTTCTGAATAAAAAATAAAGTCTCTCTCACTTTCAATCTCTCTATCTTTCCCTCTCTCCCTCTCCCTCCCACCCTCAATCTTTTTTTCTTGCTTGCTTTCTTTGTCTCTCCATCTCACGCTCTGTCTCTCTCACTTTCTCTCTCTTTCCCTCTCTCTCTTTTTCCTCCTTTCCTTTTCTCTACGCCAGCCTAGTCAGAGACTCATCCTTCGTGAGAATCTTTCAGAATCTCTTTTCTCTGAAACTTATCGCACTTATCTAAGTGGCTGACCTTGACCATTTATGGCGTGACAAGCCAGAGGAGGGCTGTGGTAACCGAGGCTCTGTGCTGTGCTGCAAGGGCCCCCTGGGGCTCCACGCAGTGGAGGAGAGGTGAGCTGAGGGGAAGACGTGACGGGGATGTGGCTCACAGTGGACTCTGCTCACTGACCGCTGCAGGCAGGCACAACACGATGAAACCTGAGCGAGCCACAACAGTGCACTCCACTGAAAGCCACACACACATACACACACACATACACACACACACACCTACAGGCACATTATCATCTATGGTATCTGCACAGATATCTGCACACATCTGTCAGGTTACAGACGTGGTGGAGCAGTGGTCATGTTGACTCAACTGTCAATCGGGTTCAATTCCCGAACTCCACAATGCTAATTTGTCTTGCTTTAGATAAACAACACTTGCCAGTCAACTTTATTTTGCTGTGAGTACCTTGGTAAAATACAAAAACATTATATAATCCAGTCTGTACAGTCCACACACACACACACACTTATTCACAAGCCGTAACCTTTCTTGCTGTGTTACCAGAGGTCACACTAAATCAATAACCCACACTGGAGCTATGATGTGTAGTGATATGACAGCAAGCAAGATCCTCAAACAAGTCTTTTCATTCCTATTTCTGGAACTCTCCAGGTAAACACATGCCAGCTGCTTTCTTAGAAATTCAACTGACATTCCTGTTCATCTGCCTCTGTACTGCTTTTCAGGCCAGCAGACCTCTCACACACCGCATCGGCAAACACACACACACACACACAAACCCGTTTATAAACTGGTCTTCCTGCCAGCAGACCTTTCCGTCACTCCTGTTTGTTGCCTTCAGGTCTGTGCATGTTATGCAGTCCTTCACATCTACAGCACACATTAAATCTGTTTAATGCAATTCTGCAGCCTGGCCACCCCCAATTCATACACAACTGATCTCAGCCTTAAGCTAGCTTCTGAGATCATGACCAATTGGTGAACACTCTTCTGATTCGGCCAATTAACTCCAACTGGGGCGTAACCAGCTGACCCACTGGCCAATCGTGATCCTGCTCCACCGCACTAGCCCTGACCCACTTCTCTGGATGCTGCACAGCTGGGTGTTGATGGGGGGATGAAGTGAATAACGTATTCCTGCAGTATCTGTTATATGCTCTCCACCCCCTCTAGTAGTCCATATTACTCTCTTATTCCCACTCTCTCTCTCTCCATCTCTCAGTCTCTAACAGTCTCCCTTCTTTCTTCTTCCCTTTTACGCAAACAACTGCCCTAAGTGCAGATTACGTCACTGTTACATACTGAAGCCCCCAGTCCTTCCATCCATCTATCCATCCATCTTTCCATACTTCTATCCAGAATCATGTTTTTTGTGAGCCAGCATCTTAGACCTACTGTGTTGATGATGGTGATTTTTACCCAACAGTCTAAAAGCAGAGAGTGAGGGCAGGATATTTTAATTTTAGGATGCAGAAGAGAGTGAGAGAGAGGAGAGAGAGAGAGCGCTCCCTGCAGATGATGAGGCTTTAAATAGCCACATGCTCACGCCCCTGTGTCAGAATCAGAGCTCACAGAGCTTGTGTGGCACAGGCTTAAACACGGTGCAAGTCGTCTGACACGTGGTCTTGTGAGGGTGACGTCAACACAGTACTCAATGGCGGGGCTGATTCGAGAGCACTGACTCTCTCTCTCTCTCTCACACACACACACAAACACACAAACAGACAAACACATACACACACAAACACAGAGTGCTGTGTGATAAGCCATCAATCAGCACTGATGAGTCATAGGCACCCTGTGCAGTTCCCCATCTGTCTTGTCTGAGGTGATCATCACACACACACACACACACACACACTCTCTCTCTCTCTCTCTCTCTCACACACACACACAGCCTCTGGCTCAGGGAGCATCCAACTCCATGAAAACAACTGATGGCACTGTGCACAAAACAGCTGTTAGTGGATGGTGTGTGTGTGTGTGCATGTGTATGTGTGTGTTTTGAGGGGTGGGTGGTGATGACAGAGGCATTTTTGGTGTGCTAGCCTAATAGTTAGGCAGATACAGTTCAATTGGTGAGTCCTGGGCACTAGATTCAGCTACTGAGAGAGAGGGAGAGAAACAGAGGGAGTGTGAGAGAGGAACAGGGAAAGAGAGAGAGAGAGAGAGAGACAGCATCTGCATCTCCAGACTGTAATCAGGAGGTGTGCACCCCTTTTACACATGTGCAGCGATGGCTCATTGTGTTGTTTTCCAGTCACAGTTAACAGATTGTGTCTGTCTGTGTGTGTGGCTGCTGGAAGAACAGGTGCCAATGCGATTTAACACATGTTGATGGAAGATCAGGATGTCTATAATTGCATTTGCTTTATACTTCGTGATCATGACTGTGTGACCCACAAATAAGATACGAAATCTGTGTGTGTGTGTGTATATTTTCTACTCACCAGTACAGAATGCATGCCCATGTAGATTCTGCTTATGCACACCAGGAAACTCCAGCAGACAGCGAGACTTAGGCCAAAGAGAAATGGGTACTGCAGGAGGAAGGGAGACAGAAAAAGAGAGGGGGGGAGGGAGACAAAAGGAGACATGTGGTCACTGAAGCTCAATAAGTAAATAAACTACAGGTTCACCCTTTCCATGAAATGACTTGCTGTCATGTGGAACCACAAGAAAGCTTTGGTGGTATTAGACTCCACTCGCCAAACTCTCCGCTGCCTGCCAGTCAGAGCTTAGGGGCCCAGAGAGGTTTGTGTGTGTGTGTGTGTGTGTGTGTGTGTGTGTGTGTGTGTGTAAACAAGAAACTTAGGCAAGTTCCTGTATTTGCCGTTTCAAAAACAGAAACTAGTAAGTGCTAGCCAGAAGCCATTTAAACAGAGGCTCAAACAGAGATCAATGACAAACACTGTCCTTTTGTTTTAAAACTGTGGAGCGGCCTATATTGTGTGATCACTGCAAGTTTAACAAATCTCCCTGGCAAAGGTGCACTGTTGCCTAAGAGTGTGATGTCCACTGTGAGAATACAAAAAAAAAAAAAAAGTAGCTGATGGTTCAAGGTCAGTTGCAGCTAAAGACTCAGTCCACAATTCTACTGTAATTTAATACACTTATTTGTGAATCTCAGTGAACTGATCTTAACAGTCTCTAGCTGTTAGTTACGTGTGTGTGTGCATTAAGGCTGTAGCAATGGATCAATTAATTAATCAATTAGTTGTTAACTATTATCTATTATACTATACCATTATATCGACAACTACTTGGTGATGAACTAATCAGTTTGTGTCATCATTTTTGAGAAAAATACCTCAACATTTTAAGATTAGGACTTCACCTTGACAACTGCTGTACAACATACTGTACACAGTAAAATAATCTCTCTGGCATGTGGACAGAACAGGGTGTTTGAGGACCTGATCTTGGGCTTTGGGTCAGCATATGTTTAACAGGTTTTTGACCAAACAACTCGGCTAGGTTAGTTAATTTATTGATAAAATAACTGATGATTAACCAACTATGATAATTTCTTGAAAGAATTTCTTGAAGCCATGTTGAGTAGGTTTTCAAAAACCTGACACTCTTGTGCAGCAATGGGATTGCAAATATGGTTCAGACAGAGGGATTAACATCTCTTGCTAGCTTAACTGGTATGCTATTTTAGGACATTTAAGGTAAGGGCATAATTTGACCTAAAACATTACCAAACCTTCACTAGAATTGGACACTTGGATTTCTTTGGCTCAGATAATACCCTGCTCTGGCCTAACCATAACCAAAACAGTATCAACTGCTATCCTAATATGACTTTGGTCATTGATTTGGTTAGCCATGACTTGCCAAAGGCCCCTTGGCCCTTGATCCAGGTCAGTGCCCACGGCTGATGATGCAACTTGGCAGAGCATATGATCATCGTCGATTTGGCAGACTGGGGCAGCAGCACACACACTTATAGGCCATGGGATCTGCCTTATACACTCACACACACAATCCCTCGTGCAGGTCCAATCTTTCCTGAACCAATTCTATAACAGAGCAGCCTTAGCCTTGGACAAAGGAAACGGCCTGTAATTCACGGAAGACCACCCTCACACATACACACACACCTGTTCAGACATTGCCTGTGGGCAATGCAGGTTTGGCTTCCCTAACAGAGATACATAGGGGTTTAATACGCACACTCTCCCTCTCTCTCTGTCACGCATAATATACACAGCACAGGCATAACTTCCCTTCTCTGTCTGGCCACAATAGGTAAAGAGAGAGAGAAGGAGAGAGAGTGGAGAGTGAGAGGCTCACTCTATAGCCTTGTCTCCGCCCAGCTAGTTGGCAGGCAGAGGGAGAGAAAGGCAGTTTTGTTTGGTGTGGATTAGCATAAAGCCATCTACACGCATACACCCACCCACCTACCCACCCACACACACATCCACCCACACACACACACACACAAACAAAAAGAACTGTCAGGTCACAACATCTACGTCAACTCACAAGCCCTCTCTCTCTCTATTTTAGTAGTGACAGGGTCAGATGTTTATAGCCAGTGTCGGCTACAATGTTTGGAGATTTGGGTAGACCTACACACAGTAGGCCACTGTCAGGCCACTGTTGAGTTTGGTGAGGTCATTTAGGCAGACACATACACTCAAACAAACAAGGTGGCAGAGCTGTCAGGTCAATGTGTTTTCATGAGGTCATGAAGGTAGACACACACACACACACACACACACAGACAGACACAAACAGACACAGACACACACACACACACACACACCCACACCAAGACTGCAACGTCAGGTTGCTGCCATACTTGGTGAGGTCATTTGGGTAGCATGCATGTGGCCGGCCAGCCGAGGCCCTCAGATGTGGTCCCCTCATGTCACACGCCTGCAGCTGCTGACCCGATGCTACCCATCAACCCCTGGGTGTGGCCGGAACCACTTGCCCTGGACGTCTGGTCAGGTCTCCTTCAACTGAAACTCTGAAGAAATTGATGTGTGATGAGCCTTTTGCCTCTGACATGCATGCAAAATTACACATACACATACATACACACACAAACACACACACACACACACAGACACTGAAGCGAGGATGTATGTGTGTGTGTTAGTGTTTGAGTGTGTGTGTGTGGGTTGATGGTGGCATTGGGGGAGTGGATGATGTAAAGCGTGGGTGTCTACTTCAGTCATTTCCTTCACCATCTGCTGCTATGGGGTCGGTGGTAAGCTCTGCTAAACGCAACCAGGAGCGTAAATCTCATGTGGCCAGCGAGCAGCCAAGGAACATTCTGGAACAGATTGGGGTTATGCACACACAGATGCGACATCCGCATGAACCTGATTTTCTGTGAACCTGTATTACCGGAACATGTAAGCCTATTCCTGTGCAGTCCAGGTTCTGCTCGACTGGGACGGCGAACACAAGTCGTGGGCCACACATGTGGGCTTAATCAGCAATAAACCTCCACTGTCTTTCCCACGCCCAAATTCACGTCTGTTTTGCCAACATTTTGAATTTCACTGGACCTTCACCCAGATCACAAACTTAGTTTAGCTTAGCCTCTGAGTCATGTGTTTTTGGCCTTACGAGCAGCATCAGGATACAGCTAGTCTGCAGCCATGGCCAAAGAGCACCAGTAAGGCGGAAAGCGAAGGAGGAGTCATTGTTCCTGGCTTCCTGATAGGGTTTACTGCAAAAGGGAGGTAGCAGGGCCAGAGTAGAGCAGATGCATTCTGTTCGATCAAAGGAATATATGCACGGCACTAAGGAAGGAACTAGCCTGTGTATTGTAATGAACCAAACGCATATTGGTCAACAACTCTCCTCTTCTACTCATTTGGAGAATACGTCTGGACTCATCCATTAGCAAAGAAAAGACAGAAACAACAGAAAATGTCAACAGTTGCACTTTACCATTTATTACTTACTGACAGTCTGCAAGGAGACAAACAAGGTCACCAGCAAACTGCTTGAGAGAGAGAGAGAGAGAGGTAGAGTGAGAGACCAAGGGAGAGAGAGACAGAGAGAACAAGAGTGTGAGAGAGAAACAAAGATACAAAAGGATAGAAAGAAAGAGAGAGAGAGAGAGAGAGAGGAGAGAGAGAGAGAGAGAGAGAGAGAAAGGAGAGCAAACTGTTCTTTATCATGCCCCATCATCCATTCCTGTGTACTGTATCTCTATGGGCATCCACTTCACCACTCCATGGCCAGAGCCAATGTCCACCAATCACAGAGGCTTAAGGGCGTGGCTGGTCACACCACTTTCTCACAGGGGATCACACCCCTGTTTTGTTAATTAACTTTTATGAACCAAAGCAAGGAACCTACTGCCCCTTGAGATAACAGAGAATAGTGTATTATCACCTGATAACCCCACTAGCGCGTTTCACCTCATCTTCACTTGGACTGATTCTACAGATTAGCGGCCAGAAAGGGGCACAGGGGGCACAAGTTCTTATGGTCCCATGTGGTCTCTGGCTGTCCATTAGCCAAACAAACAAGGCAGCACAATGAAGAAAGTCATGTAGGCCTACTTTTTCACCCATGGCTACCTCGAACAGAGGGAGGCATTAACAAGTGAGGAATTTGCATTACAAGTGGGAATTTGTAAACATCACTGTTTTGGAAGTGTCCATGATCATATTTTACATTGACTAAGCACCTGGTAATGAGCAGGTAATACCAAACCAAAAAAGGCAATCTGGCACTGAACTGTTTTCTGCACTGTAGCTTAAAGGTGTTGCTACAACACTAAAAGTTAATGTAGCCACATTTCACTGTACTGCACTGGTCCACCTGTGTGACTTAGTGAAAGTGTTTCAAAAGAATACTACACTGCATAGCTACTTCATAATGTGATGATATGCTTTACATTTACATTTACATTTAGCATTAGCAGACGCTTTTATCCAAAGCGACTTACAAAAGAGATAACATTCAAGCTACAACACAATGAACTAACAAGGTGCATATTGCTAACATAGAACATATGCTATTCCAATCTATCCAGATATGGAAGATATGTTCTTCTTTATCAGTGGTTCTGCCAAGAGTAAGCTCAGCATATCTGATATATGCTGATAATAGGTGAACCCAAGAAAGCCTGACCATTTCAGAGCACCCTATGAGAAAAGTAGCTTGTGATGACAGTATCAATAGCTTTCATTGTTAAGGTTTTTACACACTGATGCATTTTTTAAGGTTGAAATATGATATGCATAAGGAAACAAACTGAGTCTACAACATGACATCAAAAATACATGTGTGCAGAGCGGTCATTCTACAAAGCAAATGCTAACAGCAGCTACATGGACCCATTCCTTCTCAGTCCTTTCAGAATACTGACTGTGACACTGACCAGCATTATACAAAGTACCTCTAATGCCATTCTCAAAAGTGTGGAAACTAAGGATGCTCCAAAGACTTAATTGGCAGGAATTGAGTTCATGATTGGCTGATTCCTGCCAGTTTAGTCTTTGAGGTTTTAGGGTTATGGAGGTCACTGGAACTCAGCCAAACCCTCTCAGGCTAGATGCACCCATGATTCAGGGTGTCAGCGTGATACAGCGATGGCTATGGTCCACTCAGATAAAGTAGTCTCACTGGCTGGTTTTAGCCTTTGCCTCTGCCTAGTACATGGAGTATTGAGGCTTTTGTAAACACAAGAGTTGGGCCAAATGTGTAGATTTTCAGGTTGTGTGGTGTGAAGTGGACCATGTGACCCATTCCGCCCATGCTCCTGTAGGGCTACAGGCATTTGCAAAGAGTAGAGATGTTCAGTCAGGAAGTCAGGTGACAAACAGGGAAATTACGTTGCAGACCTTTTTTACGTGCGTTTGAATTAACATTTCAGCGAGGACCCGCATGGTATTCCAGCCTACCCATGGTCACAATAAATTAGAGCCCAGAGTAAAATAGCACCATGAGTTGGTATGTGTTTTGAATGGTTTAAGCAACTCAAAGCCTTATTTTGAATTTTCCTTTACAACCATTCCAAGGTAGCCTACTTCTAATACTTGTCACTGTTTAGTTTGCATTCGAGTGTGCAGTAATGACAGAAGAGATTTTAAAAACTAGTCACTCTATTACTTTATCTCACAGAATCTGTATAACAAACCATAGCTAACATGAGATGGATTTCAATAATCCCTGTCTGACTGCCATTACAGGCCTGTTTGCTTCCGTGTGGGATTGTTTATCAATTTGGCTTTGAAAGGCATGTAGCCGATGCGTGCTGCTTACCTGCCAGCGGCCATAAGTAAGCATAAAAAGGGAGAAGGGGAGTGCGGTTCCAGTCATAGCGTGGGTGGATGGCATGCTGTATTCTGAATTGTAGAAGACCTCGACTTTAACCACCGGTGGTGAAGCTGGACGTGTCCAGCGGACGAGGTCTTTGGTGGACTGCCCGAGAAACAACACCAGCACCCACACCACGATTATCTGCCGGCTGACATAGGCATCGACGTTCCACATGAGAAAGGGAAAGAACACAATGAAAAACATCTCATTGCCCAGTTCTGTTCCAAAAGTGAACAGATAAAAGAGGAACTTGTTCTCAATGATAAACTCCTGGCCGACATCACCGGTCAGAGAGTTTTTGCGAAGTGGCTTGACAGTTCCCTTCGATCCCCCTTTTTTGCTGTCAGCTTTTGAACTGTTTTCGGATAGAGTATTTTGCTCTTCGGGCATCGCAGCCCCGTTGATCAAGCCATTTGAGCTCTCTTCCTGTTTAGAAGTTTCTGAACTTGTGTCTTTTCTCTGTCGAAGGTCGTCTGTGTTCTTTGGATTACATTGCTTGACACAAGCACCGTTGGGAGAGGTCTCAAATTCACTATCTTCTGTCCTGGCAGATTTTCTTGGGAAGGTTCCTCTGACTCCGCAAAGCTTCTGAAATTTCGCCACATGATGTGGGTTCTGGAGGTTCAGGCAAAGGCGAACAAAGTCCTTTATAAGGTCAGTCGCCATGGTTGTAAGTGAAAACAAAAGACAATCGCATGTGATTACAGACACAACGTCGTGTCTGATGATGATGTGAGAGTGGGGCGTCTATGCTCCCACTGCTTTGCCTTGAAGCATACAACTAGCTCCCGAAGCTAACGTTAGCTGGCTAACGGACTTACATGCGCGCATAAAAATCTCCAAGCGGTATTAATTTCGCAAATGAATTCCGTGTATTATTTAAGAAAACTCCTGTCGGCCTAGTCTTCAACGGCGCATTGGTAACCTAAGTCGACAAGGTTGCACCCGACTGTTCTGCGTAACGGAGAATTATGCTTGTCATTCCGACTCTCTCGACTGTGAGCGACCATTGCCCGTGCAGAATGATCTGACTGAAGCACGAGTACGCGCAAGAGCGATGACGTAGAGGACTAGGTCCCCTTCTGTGAGCCACAGAAATCAAATGGTAGGCTTGCCTAGTTATGATTTCTCAGTCCGACCACTGGCACATTTGGCGGAATCTGTGAAATGAAACAGTAGGCATAGCCTGGTGAGGGATTACTGCTTCATGTTGAGCAACAGTTGGCCTAGGTCTTAAGACTATGCACATGAGAAGTATGGTTCTGTGTACAAAGTGTAATATTCCTACAATGATGTAGCCTTTAACCTGCCAGATTCAACAACAAATTTAAAACTTCTGTGCAACAATAATTAGGCTTCATTGTCTAGCAGCCTAAAGTACATTCTCACTACTAAAGGGAGTGATAATATCAGTTTATTAAGAGGTTAACTTGACATTGCAGGGTGTTGACATAACTCATCCCTGCCAATAGGTTAGGATATTACCATGGCTGTTTAAATATTATGATGGCACAATTCCAAATTTACACAATATAATATTAATGGTCTGTGTAGCAAGGGAATACTTTATGGCCTCAAAGATAGGACACAATGACCTGACCAATTTATAGTAGGCTTATCATCGGTTTGATTTTTTTTTTTTGTAGGAAAGTTTGTTGCAGTTCATTGAAAGCATTATGATCTGTGTCACGACCAAGAGAACTGACTGTGATGGGCTTGGGAGGTCCATGCGGCCCATTGGGCTGTTCAATCTTAACAGCAGAGCATTTTTGAATTAGGCAAAATTAGCCAAAAGTTGATTTGTGAAGAATGGTTTGCAGTATTCAAGGATTAGCCAACAATCAGATTCCACTTTCCCACTCATGCAAATGTAACTATGTTCTAGTCACTCATCAAAAGCAGTCTAAAACAGGAATCTAGCACAAATGTAAAGTAACTGCTGGCATATATGTTAGTTAGTTTTCTTTAGTTCGTCATGTAAGCTACTCAGTCACTCAGCCCTTTTTTGGAAAGCCCAGTGTGGCCCTTGAGTTTGCCTACCCTGTTCTGGGTACAGTTAACTTCACATTAATAATAATTTTAATCTTTGCCTCTTATTTCTGTGCAGTCTGATTACTGTTAACTCAACTTAGGTGACTAATGTCTAATTGGGATTGAATTAATCATCAGGAGGACACACACACACTCAGTTGTTCTGTAGGTTATTTTATGGGGGAGTCATCTGGCAGAAATTCTACACAGCCTGAAGGGAGTTCAAACAACATACAGACCAGCTTCCACAGGAGTGTGTGAAGGCCTACTGTAGTTCTTTATAGATATTTGATTGAGATTTCATCATCACCTTTTAAAGGGGACACAGAATGGATGAATGGGGTATCTTGCCTTGTTCTCTAATGCCAAAATAGAATATATTCAACTCTGATTTATGTACTCAAATGCAATTTTAGGGCCCAACCATGTTTTACCTTCACGATAGCTCTATGGCCATACACAACCTCTCCTAATTCAACAAAGTCAGGGGAAAAAAGGGTTCTTCATTCTATGTCCCCTTTAAGATTGTTCAATGTGACCAGAGAAACTCTGTATCCATAGATTTGTTTCAAAGGAAAGCATACTAAGCATAGTTCCTGTGCAAAGGACAGAATCAGGCTACAGCTGACTAAAGCTGGACTAGCACTTACTTGTATTATTATGCATAATAAAATTTGAAAAATGAATAAACCCATTGAGTTTCATTCTTCATTCAAAGTGACATAGACATTACAAATCACATTACGCATCAATCCCATGGCTTTTATTTTTCTGAGACACAAGAATTCTTAGCTAGAGCCTCCAAAGAATAGCGTCCTCCTGGGATTCATGTTTGGATAGAATAAAATGTCACCACTGCTAGTCAACCCTTTGAACACGGAATTCTATCTGGAATTCCATTCCTTAAGCCTTTCCAAAGGGCTTACTCGCATTTCTCCTCTCTCCTCCTTATCCCAATGCCATTTGGCCTTGTTAAGCTTTAACTCCAGGAAATTAAATAAATAAAAATACAGAAACCCACATTGCCACAAGGATTTTTCTATTCACCAAGGCGAGAGGGAACCAGAGATTAATGCAGCAACCTAGAGTTGACAGGCACTTTAAAGCAGGACGTGGAGGAGGTGGTGGTAGTGAAGAAGGAGGGGTGCTGCCTGGCCTTACTGTGATCAAAGAGTTCAAACTTTCAAAGGTTCAGCACCATGAAGTGGAGAATTAAGGGAGAAGCCCAGATCAAAGGCTGAATGGCTCATTAATGAAACCACTGTTAAGGCGTGTTTGTAGGGGTGAGTACGGGGAAGGGAGAAAATGAACCCGCCTCGACCAAAAAAATCAATAGAATATTTTGCTTGGTGATGTGCCATTTTGCAAGTATGCAGAACGAAGCCTACATTCATTAGTTCTCTTCACATTATACATGCAGAACCAAGCAGTAGCAGAAGCAGCCAGGTCTTATTGAGGCCAGAGGACCTGGTCACAGGAAACCTCCCAGGCAATGAGCAATAGACTTGTGTTATCATCTCTCAGAGTTCATCAGCTCACAGAGCCTGTTATGCTGCAGCTGGCATCTGGACAAGAGGTACCCCTGGTTATTGCGGTGGAATGCATGGAGCATGACGTGTAATTACTGGGCCCCATGACATGCCATATTATGGGATGTGAAGGTGGAACAGTGGTCCAATGCCCGAGTTTTGTTGTTACTTTGTATTTGTTGTAATTCTTAAGTTAAGTTGGTATAATTGTGCCTGTGCAACATGAGTTTGAAAGTCCACGACGCTTTGGATGAAAGGGTCTGCATCTGTCAACCTTAACTTTAAATCTTTTCCTCTCAGGAAGGAATAGGATCTCACAGAACATGAACTGATTCAAATTGGTTCTGAAGGCCGGTTCCTGGCATAGGCAACCTAGGCCAATCGCTTAGGGTGCTGAATTGTAGGTTCATTGTAGGCATCATAATTGTTTGGGACAAAACTCAAATCTGGCCTACAGCAGCAAGGGGCTCGAGCCGGCCCTGGTTCTGAACAAATATATGTAAAAACATATCTGCATAATGAGTGTAGAATTTCGTGAGAATTTCGTGATAGAATACAGATGTAGACATTTATCAAAGCTGTGAGATAGTGTGGAATCAATAGTACAGCCACAGAATATATTTAGGGCATGATAACTGTTACTGCTGATCTGGCAGAACGCTCAAGACAGTCAGTTGACACAGTAACACTGCCATCTGCTGGTGTATGTATAGCAAATGCTGCATGAAGCTACTCTGTTTTAATGTATGAGTTATCAGATGTTTGTATCAAATGTTGTAAACTTGATCACAAAGTTAAAGTGTGAGAATGGAAATAACTTACAAGTAGTATTGATGTCCCACTGTCTAAATCCCAATGCAGTCGCTAAGCTCTAAACCCTCATAAACTTTAAGTGGCATGAACTGACTTTCACGACTGGCTTATTCATGCAAGTTAAGCCTTTGAGGGTTCATGGTTTATAGGTTTGGGAGGACATTGGAACCCACCTATTGTCTTAAACACCCTTTTTTTCCATCTCATTACTCAAAAAAACATGCTGCCCTCATGCACACACAAACACAGCTTCCTGCCTCACCAATCAGACGCCCTTCCTTCCTGACTCCCAAGTGAAAAAAAACAGCATTTAGCAAGCCCCTCATTCTATACTACTCACACTACGGACATGCTGATCTTTTTGTACCCAATAGGCTGATAAACTCAAGTAAAAAACTTCAAGGATGCAATGGAAAATGATTGCATCAATGAGTAAATGCATAAACAGTTCAGTGATGAAGACCTTGCTTGCAATTGGTTGTTTAAACCTATGCATATGACCTGTAATTTGGATAGTTTGATATGTGAGCTTATTCATCAGTTGTCTGGTGTCATGATGTTTGTCTTGTATTGATGTCTGTGTTTTAACAAATTGCCTTTCGAGGACATACAAGTTTTCTCAGTGTAGTCACTAAGCTCCTAGAATTCCTGCAATCCTATGGAACCCTGGAACAGCCATAATCCAGGTCTTTATCCAAAGTTTAGTATGAGGTCAGAAAGCCAAACAAAATTTGGAGAGTGCAGTGCAGCACAAACAAAACTTGAAACTAAAATAAGGAAACATTATAAAGTGCACTAATAATCACAGCACCAGAATAATAACTTAATCTGTACAGATAAATACAGTGTTTTGCATGTCTGTTTAGATACAAATCTCACTCCAAAAAGTCTGTGATACTCAACACAGTTTACTACCACTTGAATCTGTTCTTCTGTTTCCGTTTCACTGAAATCACAAACAAATTAAACGAAAGACACAAATTTAGTGTGAACATTTCTGTACTGAAACGGAATTCATACCAACTGAACATCAAATATGTTGGAGGTGGAAAGGAGGTATTGCTTACAACATCCCCAGTCGTTTTCAGCCGCGCACAAGAGCAAGTGTTGTTTTGGGTCACACTGGTCGATCTAGCAGTGAGTTTGGTGCTAGCAGCCTTTCTGTGCCCGTCTTACCTTCTCCAAGAGTTCAGCAGGTGCGTGTTCGCAATAGAATGTTTCAGCACAGGGGTCAGATGTGGTGCTCACCTTAAGCCTTAAGTAGTCACCTACCACTGTGACGAGTCCATATGACTTCGACTTGATGAAAGCCAGCAGTTGTTCTCGCTTGGAAGACTAAAAGAAAAGAAAAAAAGATGCAAAGTGAGCACTCAGAACTGTGGCGCTATTTTATTCTGATGCTAGTTCCAGCTCTCAGAGTTATTAAGAAATACTATGATGTTAAAAGGTGCTATGCACGAAACGTTTCACCATGGATTCAAGTGGTGCCACATTAAGATGCATCAAAGACATTTGAGACAGGCTACATTTAGTACACATACAATATAAATATAAATAAACATAAAGTGTATCAGACAGACATCAGACATCAAGACAAGGCGCAAGTAGACTTGTAACAGAGCACTGAATCCTGTTTGTAGACAGTGGAGTGGAGATAGAATGTAGTGTTTAGCAGCATAGATTTCTTTATTTCTGTAACCCACCACCTACAAGAGTCACCTGATGGATCAGAAACCTACCCCAAACAAACTGCCTAATGCAGCTAATGGGGGTCTTCACTATGGGAGAATGCTGCCAACAAATGTGTGCAGGCCCAGGCAATAGGTCCCCTAGCAAGGTGTATGGACAATCAAGGTGGTTCAGTCAGCTCAGAGAGGCTTTTGAAAAAAAAGGACTGGACCTTACCCTAGTGGTGTTGGAGAAGACAAAGGTCTTCACTCTGTGGGCAAGGCTTACTCTCGTTGCTTTGTGATGAGACGCTTCTTTTCAAAGTTCAACTATAGGTCAACAGAATTAGGTCCTTAGGGTAGCCAGTGTATGGTGTTAAAAGAGGAAGTTAAAGAAGAGGAACAAACAGTTCAAACTAAACAATTTTAACACATTTCAGTGCTATTGTTCAATATCACCTAAGTGCCCCCCCCCACCAATAGAAAAACAAACAAACAAAAAAACATATCGATGTGGTTTTCAATAAAATTTTGTGTTTATTTCATTCTAAAAATATATAGGATCAATATTAAGGTCGCATCACGCCACAGTGTTACCGAATCAATTTCGTTTATCTAATCACAGTGGTGTTGGAAGCATTTACGATCATGAGGGAAAGGTTCATTTTGAGATAAGAGCAAGAAACCAAAGCGTACTGGAACAGGCATAGTACTGTATAACAGGGTCTTCAAGGACAACAGCTGCCAGTATATGGTTGTCACATCCAAGTGTTGTCCAATTTCAAGGTCAAGAGTCAAGGACAATAAGGGTTATGGTTATGTCACGTAGAAGATGCTTTTGTCCAAAGTGATGTGCAACAATAACAATAAGCATTACAATAACAAAAAAAGTTTAAGCAGTCTTAACACTGAAACACACACACACACACACACACACAAAACAAAGTAACCGCACGTGTGTGTATAATGCAATATATGACTTTACCCTATAAGGGCAAACAGTGTACATGAATGGTGTGTGTATAATGCAATATATGACTGTACCCTATAAGGGCAAACAGTGTACGTGAATGGTGTGTGTATAATGCAATATATGACTTTACCCCATAAGGGCAAACAGTGTACATGAATGGTGTGTGTATAATGCAATATATGACTGTACCCCATAAGGGCAAACACCTTTTCTCGAGGCCAGGCCAGCTGAGTGATATATAGGCCATAAAGAAGGTAGAGTCCTCCTACGCTCATCTGCAGTTGTTAGGTGGCAGGAGATAAGCATAGGCTGAGGTTAAAGCTGAGCTAGAGAAGTGCCTCTTCTCAATGGCTATGGGGAGGCCACTACAGATGAATATAAATAACAGATGAGGTCAACAGTCAACAAAGTTAGCATTACGACGCTAATGTACAACAGGTTACATATGTACATCTGTTATTACTTATTAGATATGGCTTTGCTTTAGAATTAAAATTTTAACTTGAATTATATAAGAGGAGTTCAGATGCAAGACCCTCTAAACCCATCTTCAGAAATTTGTAAAAATTAAGTTTTCATAATAGTTTGCAGGTAATCTCTTTCAAACTGCAATTTGAATGCTGTTATCAAGCAAAAACAAATCAAACCAAAATAACCCATTTGGAGTTGGGCTGATAATAAGTTGATCAAAATTATATAAATGTATTTCTGTTCTATTCATTGCAATTAGATGGTTTTGCATCTGAACTCTTCATATTGAATTTATCTGAATTATATAAACTCTTGCAATTTCTTATATATTGCAATACCATGTTGCCATTTCAAGTAACTATTTTAAAACACCTGCAGATGTTTCAAATGGCCACTTACTAGTGAATAGTAAGAATTTCATGTCCTTCTAGATAGCAAAGAAGTGATCATTGTATTGCATGGCATTGTAACAGACAGAAAATTTATCCAGTAAACAGAGTTGACACTCTTGGATGCTGTGACACCTGTTGCAGTTTAGCTGTTGAGGAAAGTCTCAGGTGTGTACCAAGGCAAGCTGGGTACATGACATTTGTATTCTCCCATTTTCCTGAATTTTGCTTTCTTCAGAAATTCCAAACTTGATTCTTTTTTGTGTGTGGTTTTCACTTTTGTGCTTTAATATTACTGCTATACTGCGAGTTTTCTTTGTGTGTATGCTATGAATCTTCCAAACATTTTCACCCTCATTTCCAAACTTTTAAGGTCGGCAAAATGTTCTTTTTTTCTCAGTTCCATACGTTCCCAGACTGTCCACTCATGGGCAAGAATGATGGTTGAAAGGGGAGTATTTGCTTCCTCAGTCTTCCAATGTGGGTCTGCATGTATCCCTGTCCATCTACATGACATGTTTATATAATCCCCCCCCCCTCCCTTTGCCTTTAAGGCAGGAAAAAATACTTACTTGCTTTGAGGCACATAACCAAAAAAACAAAACAAAAAAGAAACACACACCAAAAACAAGTCTGGTCCACAATTGTCCTTTACTGATGATGCAATAAACGATACATTTAGTGTTAAGAGAATACAGGTGCAGAGATGAAATAAAACAAATGTTTACAATATGATGCATCACAGAGGAAAACAGCTTGTCTAAAATATGGAAAGACAAAATGATCTGGAAACTGCTGCTGTTAGCAATGCTAACATTGTTCCAAGACAATCTTCATGAGCACATGGTAGGAAAGAAACTGTCTTGATCCATGCATTTTTCTGCCCGAAAGTACTGAATATGGTGATAGAAAGGGTAGCGGAGTTGCCTTTTTTGCACTACTGATAGATATATTCATATACGCTGACAAAGTTTCAACATCAACAAACCTGTTACAATGTCTCCTAATAAAGCACGATTTCAAAAACAAAACAAGCTTTCTAGACAACTATTACAATTTAACAGCGAAAATGTTAATCAACTATTGCCAAAATGTGTCTACGCTGACTCACTGCCCAACTTATCATGTAAGAAAACGGGTGTCGGCTTGTCCCTCAATGGCTTGGGGGCTTTATTTGCCTTTAACAGTTAACATTGCTCAAATTTCCAAACTTCATTCTATGACTGAATCCACTCTGAGAACTAGACTGCAATGATGGAGGATTATGAATAGAGAGCAACATGGTCAAAATGTCTTTTTTTTCTTCCTTTTTCTTATTAACCATACAGTAGCATGTTGGCATACATTAAAAAAAAACTCTTACATTAAACTGCTACAGATGAACACTTAAAAACATGAAAACCTACATAGGAAAACAGGAGACAGACAGAGAGGAAGAGAAAAAAATAAATTGTTCAAATCTTCCATTAAAAGTAATCATCGAATACAAAGGTTTTTTTGTATATTGCATGAACTGCTGGTATCCATTGTTTTGTCTTTTTTTCTTTCTTTAAGAAAATAGATCATTGTGCGACTGTAGCAACACACTGGTTGAGAACAAGGGTTTTTGTTTTTTTGGCGGGTGGCGGGGGCATCTTTGGGGATGTGGTTAGCATGTGAGAGGTGTGCGCTCTGGAAGTGTGTATTTTTTTTTTTTTTTGCTTTTTAAGGCCTTTATTTTTTCAACACAAAATAAACCTCGCCACTGGTTATGTTTGATGCCACTGTGCAACGCTATTCACACACACACACACACACTAACACACACCACATCCCTAACCCTTTGGAGATCCACAATCAGGAGGCAAACAAACCCGCTACATTCTACTTTCCTCTGGGCCAGTGTTCTCTGCATCTCTGATGTATGTGTGTTTGTGAAAGAGTGTGTATGTGCGTGTATGTGGAGAAGGGTATGGGGGTGGGGTAGAGAGTGTGGTTGTTTGGGAAATGGGAGAGATGGGTTGGCAGGAATGGATGGTAGGGGTCGATCTGAAAATGTACAGAGAGAGCCAGGCATTTGCCAGGCATGTAAGATGAACTGCGTGTAGAAAATATAAATATAAAGATTATAAGGAGGGAGGGGTATGGGTCTGCTCTCTGCGGCTATGGCATTGGAGGGGGGGGGGCGCTGTGAAAGTGTCCTGTACTGCCAGGTATAGGCAAGGAGAGAGGGGGGGCAGAGGCAGGACAGTGATCAAATGACTTGATCGAGGGCCCGCAGCAACTCCTCTCCCTGTAGCAGGTGGTGGCGCTCCTGAATAGGGGCATTGACCTCGCAGTCGTAGCGCGTCAGCTGGGGCAGGCCACCTGCCACACCGGTTTCCAATGAGCTGCTTAACAGACGACTCGCCACGTCTGACAGTGAAAGAGAGATTGAGAGAGTGTGTCAGACGCAGTTTACATTTACACTTCTCAACACATTAGAGCATCACATCACATTAGCACTTCAAGCTTCCACAGGTATATGAAGTATGCTCTGTGTTTTAGAGTGTACATGTTGATACCACCAACTTCACTGGTGACCATCACCCTTTATAAAATGTGGATAACTATGACTTTCCTCTCATTTCTAATGTGATGACTGCCTTTGAGGCTCTCTGGATTGGTCTAAACAAACAACACTGAAGTTAGGCTATATTTGAAGAGTTCAGATGCAAAACTCTCCAAGTCCATTTGCAATGAATTAACAGAAAAATACTTAATAATTTTGATAAACTTTATTAGTTCAACTCCAATTGGATTGTTTTGGCTTGATTTGTTTTTACTTGATAACAACATTAAAATTGCAGTTTGATAGAGATTACATGGATAAATTATAAAGACAACTTTCAGAATATTCAAAGATGGACTTAACGGGTTTTGCATCTTAAACTGTTGTGAGGTTGTTGAAGTTGTGCTCACCGGATGGCAGAATGAGGATGGTCTTGTTCCCGCCGAGCATCGTGGGGCCCTTCACCTCTAGTACTTTGGCCCTCTTGCCAGACTCTGTCGCTAAGGCGCTGTCCACACTCTGCAGCAAAGCACCCTGGGAGTCAAGACAGGACACCATTGTCAAAACCTCTCAGCTGTGATTTCTTTTAAACCCTGACCCATCTACAATGGAATTTACATTCAAAAAAGTCAATAAAGTTATATCAGCAGACTGGAACCTATGAGAGTGGGATAGAGACAATGGGACAGAGAGACAGAAACTGACCAGTCCAAATGCCTGGGCCAGTGTGGTGGTCTCCTCTAGCTTCCGTTTGCGCTGGTTGTTGTGCAGAGCCAGCATCTTTGGAGATAACGACTGGTCCACAGCGGACATCCTGACACACACACACAAAAGGGACAGTGAGCAACGGGAGGAGACTGTTTGACAGTGCAAAAGAACAGTACACCAAATGAACTGTTGTATTTTAATTGTCATGAGGGGTATTTGACACTACCTGACTTCATCTAGCAGACTACGGACGGCTTCAGACAGCAACGCTTTCTGGGTTGAAAGTGCCACAATTAACCAATAGGATGTGAATATGAAAGGGCTGGATGTGAATATGAAAAAGCTTTCAACCCAGAATGCATTGTTGGCTGTGGCCAACTGCAGCCGGCTAGATTAAAGTTAGGTAATGTTGAATGCATCTATTTTCATAACTTTTTCATTGGATCAATTTTGTTGGATTCACTGAGGACTAATTAATCCAGCTAACTGTATAATCCTAACACACAGCTGAGCGATGCTGTATTTTGTTGTCTTGTGTTACCTGTTAGTTTGTCTGCTGGCCTCGAGCTGATCGAAGAGGCTATGCAACTGCACGTCTGTGGAGGAGGAGTCCCGGAGCGGTGTTGTGCGCAGTGGGGAGTTGGGGGTGCTGCGGCCCTCTACAAGCATGTGGAGGGGCGAGGGTCCACGAGAGAGGGGCTCTTGTTTGCCCACCACCACATTGGGAGAGGGGGTGGCAGAGGAGGAGAGCGAGGAAGAGGAGCAGTGGGCAGGGGAAGAGGAGGGTGATGAAGAGGAGGTGTCGGTGGGCAGGGGCTGAAAAATGGAGCTCATAGCAGCCATGGGAAGGTTGCTGATGGGGAGCTGGTCCAGGGGAGATGGGATGCGGAGCTGGAAGTCGTCGTCCATTGGGATGTAGGGGGCCCGCATCTCCAGGTCCAAGTCACACATGTCCTGGAGAGGCACAGGGAGCAGGTTAGAGGCAATCTTAAATCAATTCTAATTCTAATTCAATTCTAATTCTAACTCAATTCAACAAACTTTATTGGCACAACAACTTAAATACAAATACTGTTGCCAAAGCACATTTAGCAACAATACGGAATGTACTGATGTATAGAATACATCAAAACACATAGGTAATCATGACAGTTAAATGTAAACAGAAATGTATGCACACACACATAATTCCGTCTGCGTTTTCTGCATGGCGGAAATCATGGGGCCCTATTGACATACTGGAAGTTATCGGGCGAAAGCTGTTACAGTTAGAAAGATAATGCTAAAAGATGGGAGAAGCAAGAACGCCATAAAACATTTTACTATGGCAGAGGTTATGCAGGGCAGGTAATTTAAATGTGTGCTAAACAGTTGTTAAACCACAGTGACCGGTCACAGCGGTGCAATATTTAAACAACAAACATGACGGCAGTGGAGACGCTGAAATTCTATCTAGGTAATTATTATGTGGTTATGAGTCAATAAGGACGCCAAATAGCCAGAGAGCCTGGTAGAGGATGCAAGTCTCTGTGTGCACCTGGGTGCTGAAAGGTGTTTTGGCTTCGGTGTCGATGGCAAATAGCTTCTCCACCATATCCATGCTGAACTCTGCCCCGATGTCCGAGTCCACTTGGAAACAGTAATCCATGGGGCTACAAGGCTACATAAACATAAACGACATTAAAGAGTTTAAACTCATTTGTTCCCATCAACAGGAGTTATCAACTAAACCAGATGGACATTACCATAGACAATACAGTAGTCCTTTGGTATACAGTAACTATAGCAAATGGGGTGCACTCTACACCTAATCAAAGGTCATCACTGTGCCAATACATAAATAAGTTCCGTACACCATTTGTAAGCAAATGTTAAATGGCAAAATCTGTGATTATGCTGTTGTTCAACTGGAATATTCTAACTAAATGTGATGCAATGCAGTAGTACCTCTGGAGAGCTGGTCTCAGGGCTTGAGCTGGTTGCCGTAGTGACAGGGTCAGGGGTCAGGGAGCTGGTCAGTGCCGACGAGGACTCTATGGAGGCAATGGGGGAGAGGAGGTGCTGCTTTTCACTGGTGGAGGGCAGCATCACGTCGTTGTAGAGGGGTTTCTCCTTCAGGAGCTGCAGGTCAGAGTCTACCAGCAGAGGAGCAGGAAGACAAACAATGGAGTTTATTTACAGCTTTAAGTGTCTACCAGCTACTCACAATACTACAACATGTGACTGTTCTGTGTCTTTAGCACTGTGTGTCTGTGTGTGTGTGTGTGTGTGTGTGTAAGGGTTCTGACCAGGTCCGGTGAAGTCCAGCGAGATGATGGTGTCTCCAGCGGCGGGCGCCAGCAGGCTGAGGTCAGAGCCGGAGGCCTTGAGCTGCTCGTAGAGGCTGTCCGAGTCACTGGCCTCGTTGTGGCTGATGAAGAGCTTGGTGATGTTCAGCTCAGCCGCCTCCCTCTCCTTATCCTCATCCTCGCTGCTGCCTTCCTCCTCCTGCTCCTCTGCCACCAATTCCTTTTCTTCCTCCTCCTCCTCCTCCTTCTCAAGCACCTCCTTCTTGGGCTCAGTGACTGTCTGCTGCAGGGACAGGAGCAGGTCTCCCTCCACAATACCACTGTGTGGGGAGAGAGACATTCCACTATAATAAAGATCTTCATACATCTTGGAAAGTACAAACTTGGGGCTCATTACTTGTGTACTGTTCTATATATCCATCTATTCATCCATCCATCCATCTTGAGAAAAACATTGATGCAGTAGTCTAATTCTAGATGAAAATCAGAGATGAGACTTAGTGTATGTGTATGTGTGTGTATATATATATATATATATAAAAAAAAATATATATATATATATATAAAGGGGAAATATATCAATATATACTGCTGACAATATCATATAAAATACTGTATATATTTACATATCGTATAGTTAAGTAAAACTGAACGATAAATATAAATCCGACTAACAAATACATATACAATATGTACAGAAAATGAATCCAATTGATGTATTAAATATTTCTGCTTTCAGTGTTGATTGTTGATAGTGGAGTGGCCTACCTCAGCACATAGTTGACGCACACAATGCACTGCGGCTGGGAGTTTTTGGGGTTGTAGATGACTGTGGCCTGGGTCTCCACCCAAACAAAACCACCCTTCTTGGCCAGCATACGGTACTGACCTGTGGTAGCCTGGCCCTTAGCAAACACTGCAAGCAAAAGCAATGGAAATACATGATAGTATTACCTCCAGTTTCTACATTAGAACTCTTCCAGTAATGCTGAATCACATCCTTCATGTACCCTTTTTCACAACGTTGATATCGATGTTGATAATGAATTTCATTACAATCATCTGTGCGACCTGTTTATAATGTGGTGTTTTAATTTCATTTCATATTCATAAACAGCAATAATCATTCCATACAGTAACTTCAAAATAGCAAGGTCTTATAATTATGTCATTATATCTTATACTGGCAGTATCCAATACAACCTGTGTTGTTTTCACTAGTGGATGTCTATGCTAAGGTGCTTACAGTTGTGGTGTGTCTTGGTGAGGTGATCGGAGTCCAGGGCGTGGTAGTACTCATACACTGATTTGTTGAGCAGATCATCTGGCTCATAGCCCATCAGCTCTGTGATCCTAAAAAGAGCACAGGACACAGGAGAGTTTGTTAGGTGAACTTTCACGCCGACCAGTGTCTGCCAGACCCTGTGTGCGTGGGCGAGTGCATTCAAAGACCTAATTAGGGAATGCAGCTGCCACCAAACAACAGAGACAGGAAATGTCTCAAGATGGCGAGTTCCTGGCTGTGGGTTGCTTTGAGTGGGGCTGACTTGCACAGTGCACCAATAGGTGGCGCCAAGCTGCTGTTGGTGAGCCATGCAGCACTAACCACATTCCTTTCTCTGTAAATTTTTAGCCATCTTTTAGAGAGAGCGAGCTTGCCCAGCCGAGACAGGCACTAAGACAAGGAAGCTGAACGCCTGGCAAAGGTTTCATCTATTCCTCTCTTGTTATCAGAAAAAAAAAAAAAAAAAAACACTCTCCAATGTAACAGTTTTTTTATTTTTCCAGCCAGTAGGAGAGTATGACTAGAGAGAGATCAGGGCAGGTGATAGACAGACAACCTACTTCCTCTGAAGTTTCCCAAGCCCAGACTACATGTCTAAATGCACGCCCCACCCAATGCCCTTCTTTCCATATTACTCAGTCAATAGTACAAAAGTGCCAAATAGAGTCTTGTGACTGATAGCATGGCCTGAAGACTTTGCCACAGCAGAGATATTCAATAAAGATTGAGTGCGTGATCCTTAATGTGGACTTTGCAGGAGAAATAAAACGACAAACAAAAACAAACGTCTTTCTGCTTCATATGAAATTAAATTAGATTTTATTTTTTACTGACTGTCACTCTGAATACTTTTAATCATGATTCGTCTAGACGCACCTCTCGTCGCAGTAGGAGAACTTCATATCCAGAGTGTGGCGGCTGAGGAAGGTCTTGCTGTCCAGCGGCACTTCAATGTTGGACGGGTGGGGGATGGGCTCGCAGATCAACACCAGGTAGGTGAGCGGCGGCTCTTTGTAGGCGCACTCACCGGGCACCTCATCCCGCTCCTGCACGCGCACGTGACCCATGCAGTGCAGCACCTACCACGGAAAAGTTATAAGAACCCCCAAAGAGTCAAAGGTCACCAAAAAGTCACAACAGTGGGAGCACATGTAGTTTTTACTACAGGAATACCCTAATCATATTTCTCAAGAAAAACTTTTTTGATCAATTTTTGATCAGGGTCTATAAATTAGTAAAGCCATTACACTGGAGAATCAACATGAACATTGTTTCTGGCCACAGTGTAGCATTCATCTGGGGCATTTTTTTGTCACACACATTATACTTTCCTCATCACCAGCCACACATCAAAGGCTTTCATACTCCTTTGAACTCTCTTCAGTTCAGCCATGCAAAATACACTAATTGCTGTAGTTATAAGATACACACATGGTGTCAAACCAGAGCCACAATCAGCAATGCAGATGAGAGTGTATGCATGATGTAAAATAATTAAGGCATTAAGGTCCCTAAGGATACAGAGTGAAACAATGGCGCCTGGCTGGTCCGGATGTTACCATCAGCATGGTATCCCATCACGCTAGGGGGTGGTCTAGGTCTTTTCCTCTTATTATGACTGAAAACAATTCAGGTCAGGAACCTCATGAGGATCCCCCAGGGTGTCTGAGGAACCAACCGCTGGCTTCCCGTCTCTCCAACCCCCTCAACCCCACCCTACCTCCTACCTCCTCCAAAACCCATCTTATTCCTCTGATCTGTCTGAAAACCTGGATGCAGCCTGTCCCAAAACAGTGAATGGAGGGTGGGGGGAATGTCTATAGTTTGTTTGAAGAACCAAGCCAGGGAATGCCTTCCACATGTCACCCTCTGTTTAAAACACACTGATGTTGGTCTTCTGGGGATCAATGGGGGTAACACACACACACACACACACACACACACACAGCATAGCACTGCAAAAATCTGCAGGCACAGGCTCCAGGAGTCTCGAGTAAACAAGACTTTCCATGGTGGGGGATAGAGGGCAAAAGAGACAGATGGAGAAAACAAGGGAGATTAACAGCCAGATAGAGGGTCACATAGAGAGACTGAGGGGGAGAGAGAAAGAGGGACAGGGAGCAGTGACGACGTCATCACAGGTCTGTGCCGACGCCGAGATTAAACCCAGATAATCCTGCCTGGGAGATGTTTTGTCCTCTCTCTTTTCTCACCCCACACCACCTCATCTCTCTGTCCTGTTTTGTCCAAACAGTGCACCACAGGGCGTTGGGAGATCCTTTGGCCCCTGGCCCTCCAAGAGGATTAACCTCACCTTTCCGCTCAGGTGATCGTGAGGCCCAGAAACAAGCACATTACAACACATGTTCTTAAAAATTAATTCACTCACCTAACTGTTGCCAAGAGCAGAGAAACTCATTTTTAACTCATGTATAAACACGTTTACATAGTTAGACATTAATACAAAGGCCTATGGTAACAGACTCACTTCTGCTGCCAGTAACTTCAGAATACTCACACATTTGTCAGTCTGGGCTTCATGATTTTGGCGTGGAATGCTGACTGCTTGGTCAGTCCCAATAACTACACAACATTCCCAGAATTCTACAAGTGATGGTTAGGTGTAGAATGTTAGGCTGAATAACACACCAGTCCAAACCCTCTCAACAACTAGATGTTAGATGTTGAAGCTGGTTAGTGTATGTGGGTATTTTTTGGTGTGGTGTGAATTAGCCTTAAGGGTACTCATCTGGGAACCATTTGGACTTAATTACTAGCGTGGCTAACTCCTAGCCTCGCTAATTCTCAATCGAGAACAGCACTTCATTGGTGCTCTCCTGTCTTTCCTGTCTCTCTCTATCGTAGCCTGTTCAGACCAAATAAGCCCCTGCAATTCTGAGATTTTGTAGATTTGGAAATATGTTCAACTGAGACCTAAGTAAACTGTTTCTAGCTGTGCACTAAACACAGATGATTTCACTCATAAGCCCATCTACCTGGCTGAGTCGTTCTAATTAGAATCCAACTGGTTTTGTGAAATGGCTGCAACAAATGTGACAGGACTTTTACTTATATAAAGCTGGACTATAAAGGAAAAATCCAGTGTGCTTCAATTCATATCCCCGTTTTTCCAGGTCACTCACACCAAAGGAGAAAATTTGACCCAATATAAACTTTCTATGTATTTATTTATCTCTTATCTGTCTGTCTGTTTTTACGATGGACCGTCCCTGCGTCCTTGAGTCCTGAATAGAGCCTGATTGATTGATTGATCTGTTACATCCAATTTCCGCTTCCTTTTTCCTACCGACAGCACTCGGTGACCTGGAACAACAAGGATATAGCTCCACACCGGATTTCTCTCTTAACATCTCTCGGCCAGAGCAGATGAGTCCAGTTCAGGTGGATCAGGGCAAAGCCAATACCCTCTCAAGGTTGTCTAGCGCCTAGACAACCAGACCACCAGGGGTGTTGTGCTTTGCTTTTGCTCACCTTCCAGGTGGCAGACTTGATGTTGACAGTGCGGCCTCTGCTGGTGAGGGTGCACTTCATGCGGAGGAAGAAGCTCCGCTCGGTGTTCTGTTCCTTCCCCTTCTTGTTGACTGGAGATGGATAGATAAATAGATTGATGGATGGATGGATAGATTGTTAGGGAGAGGGAGACGGAGAGAGACAGAAAGAGAGGTGATACCTTAGCAGAGATCTGCCATTAAGGCATAATGACTGTGTATAATGGTGACCTTCATGTCATTGGGACCACGAGGATGGCATGTTGGACTCACCTGTCCTGTGGACCAGCATCTCCCTCATCTCCTCGTGATCACAGGGGTGGGCAAAGTCAAAGATGCTGTGCCCTGTCAGATCAAACTGCAATAAAGAGAAATGTAAGGGGTTAAGCATTGCATCTAATATGCAAGACAGCATATGAATGAAGTCTTCATCAGCAGGAATGCTTAGATGGTGCAACACCTATGGATTGTTCTTATGGTCTCTTTTTTCAAAAGCTGCCGACACCCACAAAGTATTATTGTGTACAGTATACAATAAGACATTCTGTGTATTCTTGCCTGCACAAAGTGACTCTCTGTGAGCTCTGTGTACTACCATCGCTAGGTAAATACTTTATTTACTTGATTTACTCCTAGTACACCACCACAGGGAGACAGGGAGATACATTTCCTTACCTGAGTGAGTCCCATGCTCTTGTTGACGTTCTCTGAGAGATAGACCATGTCTCCATCCTCAGACAGCACCATCAGAAATCCCTCCAGAGCCTTCAGGTAGAAGCCGTTGAGTTGGCTGTCCAACTCGGACTCCTCTTCCTTCACATCTGCAAGTGGCAAATGGGAAATGGTAATTAGCAAATGGGGATATAGTCATGTTTCCAACTTTCTCTCTTCGAATTACACAAAAAAGCACTGCAGAATCTGTCACCACACACCAATGCTATTTCAAACAATGGTGTTCCATTTTCAAAGTACAATGACGTTGCAGCTGTGTGGTGAAGCTGCTCCTCTCTGCCTCGTGCTACCGCCACCACGGACCAGAGAAGAGTGGGGGTGTTGGTTTCAACCTCAAGAGCATCTAGGTCAACAATGGGGTTGAGACCCAGGGATCAGAATAGCTGCCTTGCTGTTTATGTGCATAATGAAACCTTCCTTGGACAAACAGAGATCTGCCTTCATGGATAGTTGGATGTTTCTCTTTTAACTGCTGCCTATTTTCCTGTAGAACTCCTTAGACAGCCAGGTGCTGGTTTCCACCACATCACCAGAGCAACCATAAGCCTGCGCACACAACACCAATACATGGGTGACGCAGCCACTTCATCCAAAAAAAACAAACATACTTCCTGTCAGACCGTCTGACGCTGACAGATTCTGCTCTTGGTTATATCAACAAGATTTGTGTACCAAGCAACGACTAAGCTAAGCTATGCAAACAAGTTATAGCAATGATGACGACGCACCGTGGTTTTTCTTTGTTGATGGCCTGGCTTAGTCTTGATGGCCTTCAAATGTAGGTGAAATACTGAGGGCAAAGTATTAAAGTCGACATTTTCTATTTTTGCTGCTGCCATCTCTGAATACCTTGACAGATTCAAGCCTTTCAACTAGCCTATAATGGCACAGCTCTCCATGCCTTTATTTTGCCATTCCACGTAGACAGCGAAAGATGAATGCCCCCTGCTAACTGCCTTATAAGCCCTCTCTCAAATGGATCCCAACCACACAGCCAAACAATTCAGGTACCACAGACTGGAAAAAAGAATCCAAAAGCAAAAATATTTTAGATGTTTATCTTTACTGTAACGCATCCCATGTAGTGACTATGAAATGTAAATAAATTTTTGTCCAAAACAACTGAGAGAGGCATCATATTTTTTTAAAAAATTAAAAGTTTAAAGATGAGGTCCTCCGCTCTACTGCAATGCTTTTTTTTTGTTAAATTTGTACATAATCCAGGTTTAGATCAACAGTGTTTCAACCAGCTAACACGTTGCAGTTCAGAGCACAAGAGGCAGGAGCTGCAATCAAATTCTTTCTTTGATCTGATGAGAAGGCCAACACATTATCTTCAATAATCTGAGGACAGTAACTTGACTTTTATTTTCTCTAGAATCAGGCCTTGTGTTTGTGTGCACTATTTCAGAGACTGACCGGCATTAAGCAGCTTCCTCATGCGCAGGTAGCTGATGGTGAGCCTCATGATGGAGGCCTTGTCCAGGTGGGAGGTCACATTGTGGGGCAGAGGCAATTGGTGGGCCAGCTCGTAGAACACCTCTGACTCTTTACCCCGGCGGCAGCGAGCGGCATCGCGGGACTTCTCCTTCCTGCGCTCCGAGCTCACCCTAGGGAGACGGGACAGGACGGACAGACATATTCTATTAATACACATTCACATACAAAACAATAAAGCAAAAGGAAGAAGAAAAGACATCAAACAAGAGATCTAAAAAGAGCGAAAACAGCCTGCACAGCCAAGTTCAACTGAGCCCCCCCCTTAATCAGGCAGTTCATTCTCACTACACGCACAACATAGCAGTCTTGCTGGCTGAGGCCCACTGGCTGGAGTAATGGGTGACCTCAATGCTATTGGTTCCAGGCAGAGGGAGTGGCATGGCATTCCTTTTCACTCGCTGGGCCACAGCCAAAGGCAAGGATGCCAGCTAATGCTGATTCTGTGTGTCAAAAAATAACATAGAGCCTGATCTGCTACTGAGCAATGAGCTCTCTGTGTGTGAGTGAGTGAGTGAGTGAGTGAGTGAGTGCTCTGTGTGTGGGTGTTTGTGTGCATGTAAATGACACCTTCTGAATGTTGGACTTCTCTGGTAAAACTAAAATGGCCACAGAATTTTGACAGAGGTCAACTCATCTAAATAAAGATGCATGAAGGCTTTCCTGTTTGACAGGTGCTGAACACCTCCACCACAATTCAACAGTTTGTTCTTTTTTGGACAAATTATTATGAGAATGACAGACAGACAAAAAGACAGTGGAAACTTTCTAAGACTGGAAAAAAAAACAAACACACATACACACACGACAGCTAGGCTATTTGTATTCAAAAGGTCTGGTTTCCAGAGTAAGTGCTTGAGCAACCAACTCAAAGGACAGCTTTAGTTGCTTAAGCGGTTAACTATCTGGTAAAAATACATGACAACTTGAGATTAGCATCTAGCCAGATTGCTGGGTAGCCACTATAATGCTCCTCGATTCTGCCAGGCTTCAAATACAAAAAGCTGCTTTCATTTCAAAACAAGCACAGACAGTTTCCCGTATTTGGAATGAGACAACTATTTTGGCAGTCGATCGACCACTTTGTGCCATTTTAAACTTGAAAACTAGCTTCACTTGTTTTTGTGACCGTAAACAGAATTCTTTGGCATGTGGACAAAACAAGTGATAGGACACTTGGAGTCTATGGCTTTGGGAAATAGGGACTGACTACATTATACCAATCAAACAGCTAATCCCGTTTATTGAGAAATTAGCACCACTTCCCAGTCATACGCTGATAAATTCTGAAGGTGGCGGGTAAATTTTAGACAGAAAAAATACTGATGTACTATTGAATGGCTTGTGAATTTATTCACCAATTTATTTATCAGTGGCTGGTAGATATTCATATTTCAAAAAGTTAGTTTCAAGACCTTGCAGCCCTAGTCTGCCCAGTCTTGAGGTTAGCTCGACATCTTGCAATCTTAACCACTATGTCCCGGTGTTGAGAAGTCAGCAACAGGTCTGTGCGTCAGAGAGTAGTCCATCTAACAGTAGGAAGTGCCATCTTCACAAGTTCACAAGCGTTCTACACAACTTCTCAACATTGCCTCTTCCAAGTATAACGCATCTAAATCACACTCTGCATATATGCTAGTTTGGTGCACATGTACAACATTCTGTAAATTTTAACAGCCATTTTGGACAAATACAAAACATTAAATAAATACAGACTTCTAAATAAATACAGACTTCTAACTAAACACACCAAAACATCAATCATGTCCAAATTCCTGCAAAACTGCTCACATTTAAGCCGGTAACTTGGGCCATAAAAACAATTGCAACAAAGCACATAAAACCAAGAGGTACGGTCAAGACTCAGAGGTCACAGAGCTCACATGCAAACCACACAAACACCACTCAGATCTCTCGTGAGGATACTACAGGCCATAATTCCAAACAATCTACACAAGGAAACATGTTCTTTTAATGTCTACTGTTTACATAGGGTTTTTTTACTAGAAGTCCAAGTCATTTGCATTCTGTGACCAGGCAACTGGCTAGCCTCTGTGTTTACCCTCTCAATTAAAGGTAACGTGACGAGGTGTCAGAAAAAGTAGCTAAAAGACTCTCCTTTGTTCACTTGTACCCAGATGGGAAACGTGTAACAGATCCCAGCAAGCCAAGCTGTGCATATAGAACATTAGTAAACCTCCCTCCTGACATTTCAGTTGACTGGCAGCCTGGGTTTTTCAGTCGACTGGCTATGAGCTAGGTGCACTGGACTGCAGATACGATGTTGCCGTAAGTTTGCAGGTTCAAGCTCAGGGCTGGACCATGTGAGGTGACCTCTGTTAGATATGCAGTAGCTTATCCAAGGTCTCCACACGTTTAAATCTTAGCTACAAGCCCTTGAAAGGTTTGGCCATATTTAAAGAAAAAAGAGAAGTGGTTTGATAGTCATACTACAATGGGATTTCTGCGCTTTTGAGAAGGTTGGAGTCAACCTA
Organism: Tenualosa ilisha; assembly: GCA_015244755.2. NCBI lineage: Eukaryota > Metazoa > Chordata > Actinopteri > Clupeiformes > Clupeidae > Tenualosa > Tenualosa ilisha. The sequence continues at coordinate 4,199,688 of PYXC01002150.1, read as the reverse complement.
GAACACGGATCACGACTTAAACATCTGAATTCAACCCGTCTTCCTCAACTTGGAGTCAACAAGTGTGTGTGACAGTCGAGTGTGATCCCTCGCTACTACGATCATTTCAAATATCCTCTACAGTAATAACTCCCTCCTCCCTGCGCCCCTTCCCAGGCTGTCAGGCTAAACGACACTTCGAAGGCCAATCCCTGGACCGTTTCCTAGGACAAACTCCCGAGCCGCCCGCCCAAGCCTGGTTGCATTATATAACATGTGCATGCCACGGCAGTGTGTTGAGTAACCAAACAGAGTGTGTATATGTGTGTGTGTGTGCGAGCGCATGAGCAAGCGAGAGAGAAAATAATCAAAAGCTTATCATGGCTGGCCAGCTCCGGTAGCTACACATTAATCCCCCCCCAAAAAAAACACCAAAAATTGAGGATTTGCACTCACACATGTTGCAAAAATAACCTTTATAGGATATATTTATTTATTTTAAAAACAGCATTGTCTGTTGAGGACATATACATATAAAACGTTGTCAACTATAGCTCCATCCATTTGGACTTCACTGAATATTTACTTATATATTTTTATTGCAGTGATTTGCAAGAGGCTGAACAACAGGACAAGAGTAAGAAAGGATTTTTATGGAGCTCAATTAAATAAAATATAGAATAACCACAACTACAGACTTAACCAATAATACTGCAAAGAGTCAAAAACACATTTGAAATTGAAATGTTTCAAAAGAAGGTAAGCTGCACACAGTCAGAAAGTGTAGACTGTGCCAGCAACTTTCTGGTAGAACATCTTGCCACACACAAAAACAGGAAGTCCGCCTGACGTCAATGAAGTGCAGTGAGTCAGTTATGAAGATAGTTAAGGAAGCAAAAGAGTTAGAGCTACGCTCTCTGGAGTGGTCCTTTTGCCCCCCTAACCTCCCCCCAATTTAAAAATAAACTAATCAAAACAATCCCTCATCCATCAAACTGGGAGATTTGGTCCACAGTCTTACACACAGACACAGCAACAGGCCTACAGTTTTGTTTTTTCTCCCCTCAGCGGAACCTCCAGCAAATAAAAAGGTTACTTCTAAGTTTCATTCTGACTGAAGTACCAGTAACTGTCCCTGGCCATGCTCGTAGGCCAAAGAGCCATTATGATTTTAAGAGTAAATCAGTGTGAACTGTTTACCAGAGAGTGAGTACAAAACTGTGAGCGACCTGACAAATAGTCTATGGAGTAGACTTAAGATGGTAAGACCCATAAACCAGACTAGTCTTATTAATATCATCCATTTATATCCACATCTAAGAGGCAAATGATCAATGGCGGTGACCTTTCTTGCTGGAATAAAGGCCTTCTAGGGTCCGTCAATATTAACCTTTGTAACCTTCTTCTACGTTATCAAAACACTGTTTTGTGCTAATAATCATCGTTCGTTATGGAGCCTGGTGTTTCTGGTTGCTCTTTAGGGGGTTCATAATTTCTGTTTCTCTGCTCTTCAAGGCACATTTCTGGCCTGCTACATGAAGATAACCTAGCGTTAACCGACAAATGTCACCAGACACAAACATATAAAATTAGCAGATAGCCAACTCCGCAGTGATTTCAATCGTACTGTCGTGTTATGGTAGTGCATATCGTTAATACTTCAGTGTTCGGGGAGAGAGGGGGAGGGGGGACATGCATATAGCGACCACCAACTTACTTTGCTTAAGTTATAGACATCAAACATAACAGTTTCGGCAGCCAAACTCTCCATCTGATAACTTGCTTGCAAACCGACTGTCAAGTGGCTGGCACTGTGATGTTAATGTAAATGTAGCTATATCTTGAGACATGAGAAAACGGCATGAAAACGCCATACCACGTTGACAGGGGCCAAACCTAGCTTTGGGGCCATTCAAGAGATGCACAAGAAAAAATTGCGAGCTGTCCGCGGCTAAGATTGGCGACAATGATACGGTTGAAAGTAAGGTAACCTTACCACCACTACTCCATTACGATTTCGATTGCCAGGTAACATGACAAAATGTGCAAACCTTTACTGATTGGTGACAAAACCATAGCCTAAAGGCTAACGATAACACACAAAACTTCCATAGTGTTGCTATGGGTAGACAGAGTAAATTTACGACATTACGCCATCAGCCGACTCATTAACACTCAAATGAGACATTATATAGTCATTGAATTAACCTGCTGTTGTAAGTATATGCGACTACTTTGCTACCCCAAAACTATTAACGTTAGACTGCCCAGGTAACGTTATTGGCTATTTTGGCTAACATTAGCTGACTTCAAAATGGCGACGTAGCTAAAATCCCAGCTAACTTGATGCTAACAACAGACCGCTGTAACGTCTTTTCCTACAGCGAGTCGTTCTTTCAAAAAACACAAATAGCATGATAGACCCAAAGAGGCACCTACCTTTTCTTTTCAGTGGCAACACCAACATCCATGCCGGGTGAAACCTATCTATGTGTACGGCTTTCCCAGACCACCAAGATGAAACTGCAACACCTAGCTGAGGCAAGCTAGTCCTCTGTTATTAACGTTACTTCAGGACGTGGCTGTATTGCAAATCTGATGTGAATAGGCTGTCCCAGAAAAAAAATCGACCAGGAATCCAGAATAATGTTAGAAATATATGCTCGATCGATGTCTTCTTCTTTAAGAGAATCCAACCTCCGTTTAGGTAGAGGTCACAACATTAGTTTTCCAAGACTCAGTGTTTATATTGAGCACAAAGAGTTGCGTCTGTGTCTGTGAGTTAAATAGGCACTGTGCGAAATATTGCTCGCTACGTACGGGGCCAGTCGGGAGCGCGCAATCACATGCCTTGCAGACAACGGATATGTTATCTACGTCACGCCAGTGAAATAGCGTAGGCTAGGAAGGGAAAGTTTAACTAATTCGATCAAATACTACTCCTATTGTCAAACTATATGCATAACAAAATGTATATACTCAAATAAGTTTGCATGACGATTGGGAGTGCACGACTGTCAATTAAATGACTAAGCTATACTGTATATTTTTCATTAATAATTAAAAAAATGTTTTCTATTCAGTTGATAGGCTAAATAAATAGGCTTTATTTAGCCTATATTTAATTTAGCCAATCAAATGAAAATAAAACAACTCAACCTAAAATGGACTATAGCCTACACTTATACACACCTATGTCTAATTCAGTAGGCAAGTCATCTCTCTCTCTCTCTCTCTCTCTCTCTCTCTGTGTGTGTGTGTGTGTGTGTGTGTGTGTGTAGGTTAAGCAGATGATGATATGATTTGCTGAGTTGCTAGAGGCAATTTTCTGCCATTATGTGACTTGGTTCCATGTCTTCTCTGTTTTAATTGTAATGACAACATGTGTACATGCTTTCTCAGGAATTTCCTCTTCCTCCCACTCATAACAGCCAGATAAGCTTATGTAATGTTTACAGAATTGAAAAATGTATCTGCTGAACCATTCTGTAAGAGAGTGCAATGCTTATTTACTAGTCCAACATATCTGCTAGTCTGCTAGAGTGCAGTGCTTATCTACTAGTCTGTTTCTGCTATATTTTTTGGGCTGAACCCAGAAAAAAATGTTCTCAAAATGTTCCATTAGCCATGTGTATGGTGGAAATTCATCTACCCTATGAAAGCCTGGCTATATGGATCACTTTGATTTCATGCATAAGTACACTGAGATCAGTACAAAGTTGAACAGCACAAAGGTCTTTGCTGCATGTGACCAGTGTTAATGTGGTGTTTGCTTATGGGGCGTCACCCAGTCCTGCCTTTCAGAGTGAAATGTGAATGCTGTCACAGCCTGCTGCTATTTTATTAAAGACTGCTAAACGTAGAACAACTGCAGAATGCTTGACATCTCCCAAGGTCACTGGGTTTTTGTGTGAGGAAGATAACTAGGGCACGCAGACCAGCAGGGCAGAGCATGAAGGAGGAGGACCTGCACAGCCAGAGTTCAGACAATACTGCTTTTGAAAAGCTTCCTCACTCTCACACACCGTCTGTGCTTTTCACCAAAGCCCATGGATGAATGGATTTAGAAAATGAAAATCAATATGTGAACACTTACGACTTTAAGGGAACCTATGATTTATTAATTATTTTTGCCCATTGCCCAACAAATGATTTCTGACAGCATAATTTGGCTATTCGTGCATTAAAGAAACTCAAAATTATTGTTATGTTAGAACGGCAGATATCAGCAAAAGTGGCTGATTCAAGCCTCATCTAACCTCCGTGAGTCGATTCAGAGGCAAATGTCTCCAAAAGGGTGGTTTAACAAAAGAAGTAGACAAGTGTTAGCATGAGCTGTGTTACAGATAAACAGCCGACCCGACTGTGAGAACTGGGAATCTGAGACAACACAAACAAAAGACTTCATGGGATTTGCTTCTCAACTGAGGGCTTGCTTTCACCTGATCATAGAAGACACACTAAGCTCTGAGCCTACACACACAAACACAAATACACACACTCACACACACTAACACAAACTCTACCTTCCTTCGGGAAGCGTGGGGCATTTGGGGTAACAACTCTTCCCCAGGCACTCAATGATGATGTGTGGCATTGGCCGGGATCTTTTCATCAACTACATTTAGATACAGGCTTTAATCTATCAAAGGTCACCACTACAGATTGTCACTCATCATATTGTTTCACATTATTGTCATCTTAATTATAGAACTACTGGCCTTGCCCTTAGCAAAGCTATTTAGCATCAGCTGATCCATGGTGAAATGGCTCATCTAGGGCCACTACTACCACTTCACTTCCTGTCTCACATTACAGAAAATTATCAACACTGCACTCTCACTCTCACTCTCTCTCTCTCTTTCCATACACACATACACACAAGGTGATAGAGTAGCCGACACATGTGAAAGGACTGTCAGGGATGAGAGCTTAAAATCAGATTCCACCACTGTCTACATTCTACAAGAGTTTGAATGACTATCACAACTCATATTCACAATTTCTGCAGCAATCTTAAGTAGGTGATTTTTTGTGCTGGTTTGTCTGATATGCACATATGCACACATTCTCCTCCCGCAGCTGCCATTGACACTTGGCTGGTGAGACCGGTCAACTTTGTCTGGTGGCCTTTCAAATCCCTATAGTGCTTATGGAGATAAGAGCCTTTGTCTTAATATGAGGATTTAGCCAGAGCCATTGCACAACTTGCAGTCATTTAATTTGCATCACTTTATGACTTACAGCACAGCAGTTAGATCGTATGCATAATTAATGTGTTTATGAATGGCTTCAAAGTTCAGAAACAAGAGCTTTCTATAGCTCATTGCTTTAAGTCTATCAAAAGCAATCGGCCACACTCAGCCAGATCACCTTTACCCTAATCAATAACTGGTCAGGAAGCATGTTGCATTCATCATGGTTATCAGGATCTTGATAGGGGGGCTTCACAGGATGTAGGTTAATGTACCACACTGGACAGTGCATCCTCTGTTGTATGAGGAAGATCACAAGACAAAGTATTTTTTAATGACCTTTCCCATGTTAAATATCTTTTCTGATCCTCTCTATTTCACAGAAAAAACGTGTTATTTTTTTTCCTTCAACACTGTAGGTCGTAGAGCTGTATGGTTTTTAGATACAGTTTGCACTTTTGTTTGTTTCTAATGACTTAATTGTAAATAACGCCTCAGACGTGTTGTAATATGATGATTAGTCAGGTCCAGTAACAGACTTCAATAAAACACCCAAAATGTTATGAAACTGAACAAAATTTATTTAATGTGTTCAGATGCCATATATGAAAGTCATGGAGTTCCATAACCATCATATTTTTGAGAGTTAAAAACTGTGATTTTGGTCAAATTTGAACAAAATAGGGCTAGGCTCACATACACATGTTTCTGTTACAACTGAAACAATTTTAAATCTGTGTTATGTGTCTTAACGTTCAAATAAGTAGGTCCACTGTAAAAAGGTTCCAAACTTCACTCGACTTTCACTTGGTTTCTTCACTCTCCATCTGTGAAAGCAAACCTGTCTGGACCTGTTGTTGTTCTTCTAAATCGACCTCTGCTTTTGTTCCACACTGGATTGTACTGAATTGTACTCTACCCCCAGTCAGAGGCCCTCTTGTTAGAAGTACTGGCTTATTTTTAGCCCGCTAGCCTTTCCTCATGTGCATTAACATATGACAGAGGGTGGCCCTTGATCTGTTTCCACACCACTTATGGTAAACAGAGGTCGGGTGGAGCGGTAGCTCTGATGTGTATGTTAACATGTCTCTCAGGACAAAGCGCACCTTTTTTGCAGATAGCAAAGGTGACGCCAAGTCGATCAAAAACAATGTGTAAAGACATATGTGGTTCAGATGAGGAGCCCAGATTTCCTGAGTCATGTCTTATTATTAAGACTTAAGGATCCCACAGTGTTACTGTCTAGTGGACCCCTGTAGGCCGCTGCATGTAACATGTACATTCCCATGTACAACATGTAAATTACTAAAATTATTCACAGTTCTGTTTTACAACTACACCATACTGCAAGGCATACAGGGGATGGGGTCAATCAGTTACACAGAGAGAGAGAGAGAGAGAGAGAGAGAGAGAGAGAGAGAAAGAGTTGATTCAGCCTTACAGAAAAACAATTTTAGATCTTGTTTTTAATATCATGACCATGTTTCTATACAGAGCTTCGGAAATGGTCAGATGATTTCCTTACTGGTGCAGTAAACTGCGCTTTACCAGTTCAAACTTTGCATCTTTTTTTGTGTGCTAATTTCTGTCTTCCTGTCAGCATCTGAAGGAAATTCTTGCATTGTTATCAAACTGAGCCATCAGTTGTGCAAGATGAGGCAAGATTAGCAGGTTGGGGGGGGTAAAAAAAAAGAGGAATAACTGGTAAGTTAAGTAGGTCAATGGTTAGAGCAGTTCATCACAATTCTGTATTGCCTTATTCAACAGGAAATGGTTAAGGGAGTTGCCCAATCCTTGATTTTCAATCTTCGTGTTTACCGTCTCTTTGCTCTTACCCCTTCAAACACACACACACACACACACACATATACACACAGACTTAATTATTTGAAAGCTGTGTTATTTCACAAGCTTATATATTGTTGTTTAAAAAGCCAGTTTTCGTTTTAAAAATGGTCTTTCTTTTTCCTTCTCTCACAGCCCCTCTCTAAGGTCTTGTTTGTACTGAAACAATTTATAACAAAACCTCAAGGAGAAATCCTTCAGTAATACAGCAAGCATTTAAGACTTTTTAGCCTGAGAAAACAAGAAACAAAATGAAACATTTGTGCTGAGTTTTTGTTCATTTGTTACGATCTAAACGGCCTCACATGGCTACATATGAGCTGTTTACCAAGGCCACAGGTATGGCATTGCTCTGCGACAACAGCAGTGCTAAAGATCTATCACAAATAATTCATCTGCTGTGGTGGTGCTGAACAAATTGTCTGACCTCAATTAGAAAGCCTAAGGGAAAAATGGCATTTTATTCACTCAGGAAGTCTTTAATATTTCTGGACTTCAGAAGAAAACAAAAAGACTTGCCAAACAAACAAACAAAAGTAAGCAAGGGCCATGCAGGACTCTATCTAATATCAAAACTGGCAGGTGGCAGAGGGAGATGGTGTGAATACAGAGATTTTATTCACAGTGCTGAACTCAAGCCTCAGGCATCAATGCTTGTTAGGTGCAACACAGAGGTAAATGCTTGTCTGTCATAAAAAATTCATTCCTATGTCGCAACACAGTCATTAGCACCTAGCCATCTGAATTATTAAAGACAAGCCTGTTTTCTTTGCCATCATAACACACAGAATAATTCACTTCAAGTCTCCAAAGACACTTTTCCCACATGATCCAGTTAATCTTTCCTGTCCATCTGTGGGATTACAAAGTGATGAGGTTTTTTTGCCACACATTAGGCGATTCATTTGTCAAGTGAAATGAAGTCACACTCTCTAACTTTCTCTCTCTCTCAACCACACACACAGATGTTCCGGAATATAATGCAATTCCTGGTGCCGCCACAGAAGCATTCCTGACAAAAGGGGATTATTCCTAAATGTTACCCGAAGCCTGGTCTGTTTGATGTACTTGGTTCCTGCCTATCATGGACAAACAGTTCCAAGAATAGCTGGCAACTGCCGGAAGGGTCATAAGTGTGTGTGTGTGTGTGTTTTGTTGTTGAAGACTTAGTTTGTGTGGGAATAACTATGCAATACGCCTGTTTTGCTAACTTGAAACTGCTTTTGGATTACTTGTCTTGTGGTTGAAACCACCTGATTTTGTAATACACAAGCAAGCCATCAGAGGGTATGAACTACTAGCACTGCTAGGTCATCAGAGATCAATTGGTCGTTGGCCACTCCTATCAGGCCTGACTCTTGGTGGGCGGTCTCAGCCGGATGCAGTCAATCATCGTTCTTTTCCATCATAATAGCGGGAGCGACACTGAAGCCTCAGCGAAAGCGTCAGCCCTCCTTGTGCAAAGACTGACTGGGGTAAAGACAAGCGTGTCTACCTGTGCGTGTCCACCAAGCAAGGACACCAACCAAATTATCATGTCTTATTCTCTGTAACTTAAATCTTCTGTGCAACTTAACCTTCATCTTGCTACGATGTGTCTCTAGTCCATTCCAGTTGTCTCCAGTCATTGCAGATTCTGCTTCTACAAATGGAAACGGAACCCTGCAAACCTCTGTTCTAGACATCACGTCTCATCATCCACAGACAACTCCTTTGCTGTAGGTTTGTGGAACTGTCAGTCTGCAGTGAACAAAGCTTCAAAAGACTTCATTTTGGCTTATGTAAACCATCTTTCTCTGGACATTCTGGCTCTCACCGAGACCTGAATCAAACCAGAGAACAATGCCACTCCTGCTGCATGCTCCACTAACTATGCATTTTCCCACACCTCACATCCATCTGAGAGAGGGGGTGGTGCAGGGCTGTTAATAACGGACAAATGGAAATATACTCAGCTGGTACCATCTGTCACATACAGCTCCTTTGAATACCATGGCATTTTGGTAACATCACCGGTCAAAATATTTCTGTGTGTTATCTACCGTCCTCCAGGTCAAATGGGTGATTTCCTTGAGGAACCTGACACTCGGCTTTCCTCTATCACTGAGCATGACTGTCCCATGCTTGTTCTCGGTGATATGAACATCCACTTAGACAGTCCAGGCTCTGCAGACTTCCTATCTCTGATGGACTCTTTAGAGCTACAATGGATTTGCAGACCTCCAACTCACAAAGCTGGTAAGTAGCTTGATCTTATTTTTACCAGGAAGTGCGCCACTACTTTGCAGACAGTTACTCCTCTACATCTATCTGACCATTACTTTATTCAGTTCAAAGTTTCTCTCTGTCAGCAACCACTTGCACCTACTCCCACTGTCTCTTTCCGTGGCAATCTCCATAATCTATCTCCTCAGAGCTGCTGAGAGGAAATGGCACAAAACTAAGAATTTGGCCGATCTAACACAACAAATCATCCTCATCCAGTGTCACTGCGAAAAAGGCTTTCTATCATGACAAGATCCACAATGCCACAGACACCAAGAAATCCTTCTCAACCTTCAAATCTTTACTAAACCCACCTCCTCTACCTCCTGCAACTAACCTTACAGCTGACACTTCTGCATTTTTTACTAACAAAGTTGCAGCAATTAGTAGTCAGTTCTCTAACCAATCTACAGAGGTTCCTCCTCCAAGCCTCTCTAAACCAACTGCTTCCTTTTCTTCTTTCACTCCTCTCTCCGAGGCAGAGGTGTCGAAGCTTCTCACAGACAGCCAGCCTACTTCTTGTCTTCTAGACCCTATCCCAACAACCCTTCTTCAGGCCATATCCCCACCATTGTGACAGCAGCCACACATGTGGTCAATGCTTCACTAACTAGGGGTACATTTCCCACTACCTTCAAACAAGCCCAGGTAACACCACTGCTCAAAAAAACATCCCTTGCTCCCACTGAAGCGGAGATCTATTGGCCTGTCTCTCTTCTTCCCTTCCTTTCCAAAAACATTGAACGAGCTGTCTTTAAACAGATCACAGGATTTCTCACTCAGAACAACCTCCTCGACTCCAACCAATCCGGTTTCTGAAGTGGCCACTATCCTGCTGGACCTATCAGCAGCATTTGACACGGTCAACCACCGCATCCTACTGGACAAGCTGATCAACATTGGTGTTGATGGCACAGTGCTCTCCTGGTTCAAATCCTATCTTACTGTAGGGTCGTTCAATGTATCATGGTGAGGACAGACATCGGCACTTTGCCATCTCACCACAGGAGTACCCCAAGAATCTGTGCTGGGGCCCCTTCCCTTCGCCTTGTACATCACCTCGCTGGGCTTGATCATCCACTCCCATGGCTTCTCTTATCACTGCTATGTTGATGATACCCAGCTCTATCTGTCCTTTCCGCCTGATGACTCCACGGTGTCAACATGGATCACGGTCTTTCTGATATATCTGCATGGATGAAAGGACATCACCTCTAACTAAATCTCTCCAAAACTGAATTGCTGGTCCTCCCAGCCAAACAAGCCATACATCACAACATCAGCATCCAGATCGACTCCCTGTCTGTTTCTCCTACCAAAGTGGCAAGAAACCTAGGTGTCATGATTGATGACCAGCTGACCTTTGCAGATCACGTTACCTCTGTGGCTCGGTCGTGCTGTTTTTCCTTATTCAACATAAGGAAGATCAGGCCGTACCTAATCCAACATGCAACCCAGCTCCTGGTACCCTGGTTATCTCTCGTCTTGACTACTGCAATGCCTTCCTATCAGGTCTTCCAGCCTGTGCCGTGAGACCACTACAGATGATCTAGAATGCAGCTGCACGTCTGGTCTTTAACCAGCCAAAAAGGGCACATGGCATACCTCTGTTCATTGAACTCCACTGGCTATCCTTGGCTGCTCGCATCAAATTCAAGGTACTAATGGTGGTCTACAGGGTGATTAATGGCTCTGCTCCCATCTACCTGAATACTCTCCTAAAGCCCTATGTCACCTGCCAATCACTTTGCTCTTCTAAAGAAAGTTATCTAGCACTGCCAACACCTTGCGCAGGTCAATTCAGACTCTTCTCATGTTTGGTTCCACGCTGGTGGAATGACCTTCCAAGTGCTACCAGATCAACTGATACCCTCTCCACCTTCAGAAACTCTTGAAGACCCAGCTCTTCCAAGAATATCTCCTGGCTTGAATTTTGAGAATGCACTTAACATCTTATACTTAATTTCTCTTTCATACTGCACTTTTTATTACACTATTGCACTTTCAACTTAAAATAGTACAGTTTTTATGTTAGGAATATGCACTCTTTGTTAGTTTCTTTCGTTGTGTTGTAGCTTGAATGTTATCCTTTTGGATAAAAGCGTCTGCTAAATGCATAAATGTAAATGTAAAAAATGCATAAATGTAAATATGCTTGTTAGAGCATGAGTGTTTGTGTGTGTGTGTGTCTGTATTAATGTCTATTTAAATACACAGCTAAAATGTCCATTGTGCAGCACTCTGTTATCTGGTCAGCAGCTCTGGGGCTGTGAAGGAGAAGTCTTCAAACTCCTGGTAGCCCAGGGCAAAGGGGCCATCTTCAATTGGAGTGAGCGTGGGTTCCTCCTGGGTGAAGTCTGGATCAAAGTTACTCACATCCTCCAGGGATTTCTGACAGACATGAGGAGGAAGAGAAAAAGGTGAAATTAGAAGTGGTTAAATTATTTGCCTTTATGTAGCTGTCAAGATTAATGCCTCACCTTCATCTATCAAAAAAAATGTACACCTCTGTGATCTGTACACTTAAGAGCTCCTAAATAAAAATTGACACCTTTCTTTCTTATCCTGCACACAACTAAAACTAAGGGTGGGATGTGTGTGGTTTCACATTTTAAAGGAGATATCCGCTGTGAGTCAATCAATAGCCAAAGTGCTGTCTATAGGAAAAAGAACAATAAAAAAATTCTATGCCCCATTTAGTTAACATTAGCTCACATTAGTTTGCAAGTCAGTCTGGTGTATAAAATTTTCTGGTTTAAAAGAGGCTGTGTGATTGGCACAAAGTTTTTGTTTTTTAGTGCAATTTGTTTGTTTGTCAAATTTATCTGATTTATCACAATAGAAAATTTAAGTTAATCATTTAAAGTTACAGAATTCTCCTTTATTTTTTTGCGAAGAAAGAATGTCACACTTGTCCATGGTCAACGCAGGCTTCAGCAAAGTGGGGCAGAAAGACAGTTTATGTTCTGTTAGCAAGCAAACTTCTCATGACTGCCTAAGTACTGCCTGCTGAAGAAGTACTGTATTTATAACATTACTGAAAGATAGGCACAGTACAATTGGGAAATCCAGCCACTGAATTCAAAACAATGTCTTTACAAAGTCTACAGTGAACTAGCATGTTCCTAAAAGTATCTACAGTGGGCTGCTAAAACAACAAACAAAACCAAGCGAGTGGATGAACTCGACTAATCACAGCCCTTGCGGTGTGTGTAAATGAGGAGGGCACTGGCGGGATCATGTATCTGTATGATTAATTTGTGTTAAAAAAAATATATTTTCCATTAATCATACACACATACAAAACATATTGAGTTTTTTGTCCTGTCTGTAAGCAGTATTGCTCAAAGACTACTAACGCAATTCTCATGAAATATGACTGTATAGGTGGAGCATATCAAAGAAGGACCTTACTACAGTCAAAGTAGAAAGTATGTGAACCCTTTTGAACTTTCTGGTTTTCTGTGCAGATCTGATTCATAGGTAACAAGAGCCTTGGCTTGAGTTTATTTCAGGGTCAACGTGATTGATCTGCAGGGTTCATTTACATTTTTTCACTGACCTTTTGGCGTTTCATTGATGTTTTCAATAAAAACATGAAATACAATGGTTTCTTTTGTGGTATTAGCTTCAGCACATAGTTTTTTGCCATACGGATGAGTTATAGGTCACAGATCAGATTACAATTACATTAGATGACCAATTAATGCAAAACCCCAAAAACTTCAAAGGTGTTCACACTTTCTACTTTGACTGTAAATGTTGGACATCATCCAAATTGGAAACATCCCCAAACATTGCAAAATAAAGGCTTTGATTTTGGCAGAGTTCTACACTCAGTGAGCAGGCTACCATTCTATTTCCATTTGTGTTTGGGTGTAGGTGTAGGATGATTTTCACTGTGTGAACAGCAGCACAAGCTGGACTCACTATTCTGGGCTTGAAGGGAGGTTCGAGCTCTCGCTTGTTCAGAGCGTTCCAGTCGAGTCCAGAAAAGAAGTTGTGCGACCTGATAGCCTCTTCTCCTCCCTCTCTCTCCACGCAGCCCAGACGACACTCGGGGTCCTTGGTCAGAAGCTGTGCGCATGCACACACGCACACACACACACACGCATCAGGCAGGGGCTTAAAATGACACACCAATATTTTACCAATTCGATAATTTGTTGCCTATGCACTCAGATAAAGCCAGAGCTGAATCACTGAAATTTACGTGTTCTTGTTGGGCATTGAGAGTTTTTTTCAAACCACTATACTACATAATGAACCAGAGGAATTCAGCCCAAATAACAAGTTTGTAGGATCCCACTGATAAGGTAATGAAATCGCAACAAAAGTTGCACATCACCTGCTTGGCACTGTGCCTACACTGCCGAGGTAGGCCACCTGCCTATTACACAGACAGCAGTAAAGGAATCTGCTGCTCTCAATTGACCCATAGCTTTATGAGCTGGCCAGCTCCAGTTTATGTTTACTACTATACCACAACAAAACATCTTTACAATGAGAGGTCCATAGAGCTTGGCCAGGGCTGCCTGGTCTTGAAAAGAACAAGCAGGGGCTTGTGCTGGGAGATTCACTCTCGACCTCATTAGGCCAGCCATTGTTGACCCATTCTTTTGTATCAGGATGAGCCTAATGGGGTTGCCTTGGTCAAGGAGGTTGGCCAATCTTGAGGACGACAATCAGGAAGTATAATTAACCGAGGCCATAGGGAAGTGGTGTCAAACCAGAGCTGGCTTGATGCCATTCTAGGCTCAAGACACTGAATCAGCCCTGGCTGCTTACGCAGTTAGTGACGACAGGCAGCACAGCTCTGTTGTGCCTGGGCTTGGAAATTAAAACAGGCTGGAGCCTGAAAATTTGGCGATTGCATAATTAAGATTGTCAGCAGTTTTTATTCCCCTTGTGGACAACCAGTGGTGGAAAGTAACGAAGTACAAATACTTTGTTCCAGTACTTAAGTGCATTATTCACGTATCTGTACTTTACTTGAGTAGACATAATTATGAATACTTTTATTTCACTACATTTTGCAGCTATTATCTGTACTTTTACTCCACTACATTTCTAAAATGCATCCCGTTACATTTTATTAGGCTATCACTTTTTTGTTGAAGTTGCCTAGGCTGCGTGGCCATCTCTGAAGTTTAAACCAATCAGATACATTGCATGCAGCCGATTTGTAGATTGCAATGTTGAGGTTCCCATTTATCCTAATGGGGGAGGTATAAAATGTTTTGCTACATTTTAAACTCGAAGCACTCTTGTCTGGGCCAGAGTGCCTTTTTTCTGGGCTTAGCATCACCATTGTTAGCTGTCATGCTTGCTACCTGTTAGATCAGTTAGTGTCTTTTTATGGACGATGTACCTTACCTGATGTGTTTATCCTGTGTGACCATTAGCCTTTTCACGTGAATAAGTAGTCCAATTGTTGCTGCGAGACATGCTGCTCCACTCATATGAATTTGCATCCCAGTTTGACCAGCGTTATCTTCAATAGGTAAGCCTAATGTTACCTACATGACTGTGTGTAGCCTATTCCACTTTACAAACTCAACACTGCTTTCAACAGGATGACATGAGGATGGAGATGGAGAATTTTGCGATGGAGCAGCCCATGGTAGAACAAGCCATGATCTCTCTGACCAGCCTATCTAGTAAGGAGATGGACAGGTTGTTGTCCATTTTGAGACCAAAAACATACACTACTGCATTTTTTTTAAATATTTTTTTCCTAGTCAGCCTATCATCTCAATATCTGAAATGAAATTAGTGGAAGTTTTGTCTTTTTCTTTCAGGTGGCAGTTTTGGTTATTAGCATTTCCATGGAAAAATTTGGAATTTTGTGCAATTTGGGTGCCAATTCTATAGGCCTGTTTTTTTGTGTTGAAATATAGATCATTAGAGACCACATATTGCACCAGTACTTTTACTTTTAGTCCTTTAAGTACTTTTAAAAGCAAGCACTTATTACTTTTACTTAAGCAGGATTGTTGATGTTGTAGTTCTACTTCTACTTGAGTATATATTTTGCTGGTTATTTGTACTTTTACATGAGTGCTGAGTTCCAGTACCTCTTCCACCACTGTGGACAACCCACAAAACAAGTTGTTTTACTCTGACAAAATCCAAATTTGGAGCTGGGATGGTTGACAAAGTAAACCTCTGCTACTGAATAAAACCATTAAATGTTTTATTTCCCTCAACATGTTAATGCAGTAAAATATGTGGAAAAAAGCTAACCAAACAGACCCATTTCTGCCTGCAGTGCTTAAGTTTCTACTGCTTGTTTTTTGTGCTTGTTATTTTGTTTCCAATAATAAACATTGATGACTTTCAAAATCTATTTAACTGATTTCTTATGCAACTGAGAGAAACCATTTTTCCACCTTACAAAGTACTTTCAATTCTTGACAGAGCTCTTCTGCATCTATTTAATCCTTTGCTGGTGCGTATTGCAAATGCTGCTTGTCTGCAGGGCAATACCACCGCCCTTTCACAAGTGGGATAGCAGCTTTGAAGAGTCCCGATACAAAGACAGTGGAAACTCTCCACATTGCATTATGGAGTTTGACTTCATTGATCAAATTGGGGATGTTGGGACACCTCTGTGGCTAGTCTCTAAAGTGACAATTGTCTTCAATCTTAGTGTACTGTAACGTATTGTATAGCACAGAGCTTGTAATGAACATTAAAACAATGTTATATGTAATGGATGCCAGCTAGCCTCGATGTGCATGAGGAACAGTTGTAAACCTGCCGCCTGATACCTCAAGAGCCTGCTAGTCAGTTGACTGGCAGCCTTAGCTTTTTGGTTGTCTGGCTAGCACGCTTCACTCCTGATCCGATGTTGCTGTGAGGTTGTGGGTTTGAGGTTGTGGGGTTGTGGGTTTGAGAGGGCTAAACCTTGGTTACATATATTTCAATATTTGTGCTGACCATGTGGAAAACTTAAAAAAGTTGCACGGGTCCATGTGATTTAACTTCATATATGACCATAAAAGTCATATCAAGTCACATCACATAGAAATGAACACCAGAGAGAGAGAAAGAGAAATGGCCCTACGCTGGATGTATTTGGCTAGACAGATGCATGTGTAGTGCAGCTGAGCAGGGGTGTAGTGTGTGCGCCTGATGTGTGTGTTTGTGTGTGGGTGGGTGTGCGTTCTGTTCCACTTACTCCTTTAAGGATGTCCTCTGCCTCGCTGCTCAGCCAGGAGGAGTAGACAACCGTCTCCCGCCGGATGCACTCAAATAGCTCGTCCTCCGTCTCAGCCTCAAACGGAGCGTGCCCAGACAGCATCTCATACAGCAGCACCCCCAGTGCCCACCAGTCCACTGAGTGGCCGTACAGCTTCTCCTCAATGATCTACAAACACACACACACACACACACAAACATATACAGACACACACATGCAGGAACACACACACACACAAACAAACACAAAGACACACCCATGAACAAACACACACACATTTATATGCACAACCAGGCTTAGATAACACATATACATGCACACATGCACATAGATATGAATACACACCCTGAGACGCCCAGTACACAGAGACCCTTGCATAGATCCACGTGCACACACATAACAGTACCTTTACCACTTCTGCACAAAAGCGGTGACCATGCATCATTAATATGGCATGACATACACCCAGGGCTCAAAACAACCACCAGCCAACAGGCAAATGCAGGTCCATTTTAATGGCTGGTAGATTTCAGACAGAAAATACTGATCTCCTATTGAATGGCAAGTGAATCTCACCACTTTATCTATCTGTGGCTGATAGATTCCCATTCCAGAAAGTTCATTTTAACCCCTCCATACAACATGCAACCTACACACCCCATCCTACAACCACACACAGGCATGCAAAGGCCCAAGATGCTCACATGTGCTGACACACACGTCCACGCAAACATATGTCTTATTACAGGGAGTAAATCTTGAAGCCACCATGTCATTTAGAGGAATTTTGCAACCTTATAAACATCCCCACTTGGAATAATGCTCCCAAATTTGTGATCCATGCAATACACAAACACACGCAGTATGATAAAAGCTAACCAATGCATAACACACACACACACACACAATCAAGGACAAGTGTGCACACGCACACACACACACACACACACACACAATCAAGGACAAGTGTGCACACGCACACACACACACACACACACACACACACACAAACAATACACCTGAAAAGGCCTTCCAGCTATCTTACCTCTGGGGCAATGTAATCTGGCGTCCCGCAGAAAGTGTCCGTTGTGTCGCCACTGAACACTCCCTCTTTGCACATCCCAAAGTCTGCCAGCTTGCAGTGGCCATCTTTGTCCAAAAGGATGTTGTCCAGCTTCAGATCCCTGTGCCAGACAGACAGACACACCCAGGTAAGAAGATGATGACATAACCCATACCTGGGCACACCTTGTCTGCCTATGGTCATGAGTAATCTCCATCAGGTGGCAGCAATAACAGACCATTCATCAAGGTCTCTGGCAACATTTACTGTCACTGCTGACAAATCATCTGCTTCCCACATCTGATCCACATTTTGTAGCCGGTAAGATATTGACCCAGCAGAGTGACATTATGCATGTTATTTTGTTTGAGTTGTATAAGGTAGGCCTGTCACATATGAGGTCAGAATGGTGGGTGCAAGGGTGTTTGCAGAGACAGAAGGGGAAAGGGGTTTTCTGATTATCATGTGTTAGAGTAATTGTTCACTTGTTTTTATCTCTCTCTCTCTCTTTCTAGAAGCTTCTGGAGCAAGTCAAGCACTTTTGTCAGGGGAGAGTTTTGAACTGAAAGGACCATGGAAAAAATCTGCACCACAGAGCTGGTGTCCCATGTTTTTCCTGGAGGAGCAACTCCACACACTCACAACTACTGGAGATGGATAGAGAAGGGGTGAGCGAGGGAGTGGGACAAAAAAAGAAAAAGGAAAATGTGAAAAAAAAAACAAATGTGTCTGCAATAATGGAAAAACCCCACATGTGTTTGGCAAGATGCATAGCAGAATGACTGATCAGGATCGTAGCCAGCCGTGGAGTGAGTAAGTTCAAAACTTCCTGCCGGACTCTGTGCCAAGTTTGTGTGTGTGTGTGGGGGGGCAGAGGGGGGTGGTGGTGAGGTGGTGAGACAGGAGGTGGAGGAGGAGCTTCCAGTAAAGCGCAGCTACAAGTGCCAGCATGGGCAGAGGGTAGGGCAAGTAGCCTCTCAGCAAACACACTAAACTGACGGGACTTTTGTGTTGATGTCCCAGAGTCTCATGGGTAAAAACTTATTTGTTCGCTGGAATGTGGATCAGCAGAGATGGCCACCAAGCCTACCAATCCTCCCACTCCCCCCACCGTGTGTGACGTCATTTTCAGCTCAGGCCCTTCTGAGTAATACACACAGCCTCAGGGACAGACTTACTGATAATCCACTGTTTTGATAGATACCAATATCTTCACACCTTCATACACAGACAATGTAGATTTCCTTGTAAACAGGGACACACACACAGACACAGTTTTAGTAGGTGAATAAATACTGAGTATGTGTGCGTGTGTGTGTCCTGTGTGTACAAATAAAAGTGTGATGTAGCATTTGCTCTTGTTGGTGTACCTCTGACCCCATTCACCCCAAATGTCCTTCCCTCTCTCTCTCTATCTGCCATACAAGCTCCTCCTTCCTTCTCTCTCCAACACTTACACCAATGTGCCTTTTCCCAGCAAGTCTGAGAATATGCATGAGTGAACGAGGCTGTGCATGTGCATGTGCATGTGTGTGTGTGTGGTTGTGTGTGTGTGTGTGTGTGAGAGAGAGAGAGAAGAGAGAGAGAGAGAGAGAGAAAGAGAGAACACTGTCTGAGGACTCTGCTTCTGAAGACTTGTGTGGCAAACCCAAACCTGCAAAATCTCACGCCCACACTGATGGAGGGCTGGCTTGAGCACCCCTGACAACGTGGCACTTTCCACTGGCACTGCCGTTGGGCATACTGGCATAAGCTTGTGGGCTGCAAACCACAACCCTCCGGCACAGTATTAAGTGGCCAACACGTCACTGCACTGCTGTCCTGCACTGCTGGGTAGGAAGTAAGGCTTCTCACCACCTTTGAGGCAACACTATGTAACAATTTGCCACTATTTGAGGTATCCTTCTTACATTTCTTTTATCATCTTCTAATTAATTTGGATGACAAGTCGTCATACAAAGTGTAACTTCCACAATCTGTGATCCAGGATGTGCACTGTGCAGGTCTGAGTAGAGGGTAGGAAACCACCACAAAATCAAAGACAACCTTTACAGCACTACAATTCTGACTGTATTGCCATCAGTGTCTGATTGGGATGTTAAAGCCAATGAGTCTCCGCAACAGAGTTTGTGTGCCTTTTAGGTAGCTACTCCACTAGGTCTACACCAAAACTCCTTAGTGTGGCTCCATGTCCATATGAATGCATGTGTGTGTGTGTGTGTGTGAGAGAGAGAGAGAGAGTAGTGTTCTGGATTCCAGGGAGTGTGCGGACACTGGGACAACTTTGAAAAAGTTTCCACGACTGCCAATGGCTCTGTCCTCAGAACTTTCATCCACAAGCATGTTATATTTGGTGGTCAAGATTTATTGGACACATTTTTCAGACCATTTGAAATGGTTTGCTGAAATAATAAATGAATAGCTAAACAAATGTCTGAATAAAACATCTCTGTCATTCCACCCAAAGGTGGAATTACAACAGCCCTGTTGGAGGAGCCCTGTTCAGAGCACTTTATCTGTGGGTGTATTCCTAAACACCAGCATACTGCTTGATCCATTTTGACATTTTGAAAACAGGTCCAGAGTTTGTGGGATCAAAGCAAACTTTGAAACATATTGATTGTCAGTTGCATACAGAGACTTGGTCCAACCAGGTAAAACAGAGGTGGTTTTACTTAATAAGCTTGTCTTGATGATGTCATTAAAAGCTCATTCAGCTCATTCTCAGCTCACTGAAGAACACTTTTCCAGACTGAAGCAACTCATAAAGAAACAGTCCCTGGGTTCGGTTAGTTTGGTGTTTTTGCATTGGTAGCTATCCCAGACAGGACTGGAAAAGCATACACTGCATATGTCCTAATGTGACCTTTGAATCGTTGCAAATATGCAGTTGTGTTCCATTGCTGCTATTCAACATTAGGGGCATGCCCCAAAAGTGAGAGGTCAATGACATAACACAAAACACATCAGTGACTGCTTTGACTGTAGTGTCAACCGCACCTTCATTAGAGACATTTTCCCAGAATACACCACTTCCCCGAGTGTCAACAACCCTTCGGCTTTCCAGTCTCTCCGACAAACTCTTGAAAGAGGCTTTGAGTGTAAGATTAGCACAAATTACCAAGCCTGTCTATCTAATCTTGGATCACGGGTCACCAGGGTGATATACCACAGGTTAGTCCACTCGTCAGATTCATCAGTACTCTGTGTCACTGGCGTCACTATTTGTGTCTGCCAGTGCAGGGTTTACTGCTTAGTGGACAAATCACATGCATAAGTTACTCAAGTATGGCAAACCGAGCTTCAGCAAACTTCTTTCCTGTCCACATGCATTTGCAACATGCTGGGAACAACATTCCCTGATATTCCATGCTTGGTCCAAATATATACTAAGTTCCATTCCGTTCCAGACATTGACTGGAATAAACTTTAAAAATCCATGATATTTCAGAAATTCCATGACCAGGGGGAAGAGACTTGTGGGTGGTTGTTCTGTGTCATTTTTTCTTCGTGTTGGTGTAGTGCGTTACCTGGGTGCATTCACTCGAGCCTGAGGGAGCCATGCTCAAGCAGTCTGGCCGTAAATATAAATAGGACTAAGTGTGCTGTCTATGGGGCCTCTCCAATCCTCTCGTGGCCTTCTCGTCCTCTCTCTCTCTCTCTCTCTCTCTCTGTGTGTGTGTGTGTGTGTGTGTTGGACAAATACCTTACGTAATGCTGGCTCCAATCCAGACCTCTCCAGTGACAGCCACATTGGGGTCAGCAGCTCATGCCAAACATGCTCTCAGAAAGTCACTCTCTCTTTTCCATCTAGCATTCCTTGTCTGTCATTATACTTTCTCTTTTTGTCCTGTCTCCTAACTCTCCTTCACACTTCTCTCTCTCTCTCTCTCTCACACACACACACACACATTCACATTCTTTCTATCTTAGTTATTAATTTACCTCCTCACTAACTGACACACACACTCACACACACACACACACACACACACACACACAGACACACACACACACACACGCGCACACAGAGACTGTAAACGAGGCAAGGCAATTCCCCCTCTGTTTTCACTTTCTCAAAACAAACAGCCTTCTGTGCTCTCCCACACCTGCTGTTCTGCCCCAGGACTCCCCCCCCCAAAACCCTCCATACGCCCAGGTCTGGGCTTAGATGAGCCCCCAGGGACCTCAAATTGTAAAGCAGTCAGTGACTGAATCCCAGTGCCCCCCCAAGCCTTAATAAAACAATAGAGCAGTCAGTGTCCCCCCTAAGCCCCAATAAAATAGTAAAGCAGTCAGTGACTGAATCCCAGTGTCCCCCCTAGGCCCTATGTCTGGATGCTACAACACTGTCCAGCCACAATTCTTGATAACCACAACTTGATTGACTACCATGTCATGTTACGGGATATTTTGGAACTATTAAGATACTTAGCTAAAACCATGGACAACTTGTAGTCTATGATTGTACTTTTCCTGCATGACCCCTGGCAGTCGTGGATCTGCCCAAGGTTTCTTCCTAGACTAACATAAAGAACTATTGTAAAATGTTCTGTATAAAAATAATTGAAATTAACTGAATTAATGAAGTTTTTTGAATGAAATTTACATTACATTTATATATTCAGCAGATTCTTTTATCCAAAGCGACAGACAAAAAGAGGATGAACATTCAAGGTACAGCACAATTCAAAAATTACTAAGAGTGCATATTGCTAACATGAAATTTGCAGTATTTTGACATGAAAGTGAAGGAGTGTAATAAAAGTGCAGTGTGGACAGAGAGTGGGAGGTGTATTTCTGGTATTCAGAAATTTTAAGCCAGGAGAGCTTCAAAAATTTCTTGAAGGTGAAGAGGGTATCTGTTGCTCTGGTTGCACTTGCAAGGTCATTCCACCAGCATGGAACAACAGATGAGAATAGAGCTGTGTACAGGACACCATTCAAATTTGACCCACAGAGACTCATCGGCCAACACTATCAGACGTCCGGCTGTTGGCAGGGTGTGTGCACACTGAAAGACTGAACAAGTGTGACTGACTTCACTATTGGTTGATTCATGCCAAGTCTTTGAGGGTTTAGGGCTAAGGGTTAGAGGAGGACATTAGGATTCAGCCTGTGTCCTCTACTCTCCAGACAGTCTGCATGTCTACATGGAGGGCTGGAATGTCCGAGCTGGGCTGATCTCAGCTGGGTGACAGCTGAGTAGTGTGAGTGGTCATGTGACTTGCCAATAGCATTGTGGGAATGTCAGAGCCCATGTTGCCAGTGAGAGAGTGGGAGGTAAGACCCCTTGCCAAAAGAGATGAAGTTACACATGGCCACATATAAGTGGTGTGATCACATTCCACTGGTGCAAACAGGTCTCCTGTGTGCATTTACTGTGTAACATGAGCAGGTTTGGAGGACATTTTTGGAGGACGGCAAGACAGTGCAAGTGATAGAGTCCACATTAGCAGAGTTGTATTTCCTAGAAAGCCTAGAAACTGTGCACTACTGGGTCAAAAAAATCTCCCTGTGAATGACATCATTTGCTACACAGTATAAATAAATGACCTTGAATATCAAAGCCAGAGGGCATTCCAGTCCAATTGACTTCCAAATGGTATCAAAAGCATGGTATGAATGGTATGAATGGTAAGAATGGTATCAAAGTGATAGCAAGACAAGAGAGAATAATTGCAAATATGAATATTTCTCCATGTGAGTTAAAATATGAGTGCTTCTCCATGTGAGTTAAAATATGAGTGTTTCTCCATGTGTGTTAAAATACAAGTGTTTCTCTAATATTTATGTGTGCTTCTTCATGATCCTGTGCATAAATGTGAGTTTGTCTGTGTCTGTGAGTGTGTGTATAAGAAAGAGAGAATGAGTCGGTGTGTGTGTGACTGAATACATCACATCTGTATGTCAGGATATCTGTGTGTGTGTGTGTGTGTCTACAATTGTTTTTTTCAACTGAAAATGCAGGCATCACCTTTACCCTTAATACACCTTGTGACTTTTGTTGAACACCTCTTTTTGGATTTTGGATTGATAAAGGAATTTGGATTTTGCTATGATAAAGGTCCATTTTTCAGTCCAAATAAAGAAATGTGTGTGTGCACAGCAGCATTCATAAGCATCAACCTACGTGTGTGTGTGTGTGTGTGTGTGTGTGTGTGTGTGTGGCTGAACAGCAGCAGTCCTAACTCACCTGTAGATGATGCCTTTGGAGTGCAGGTATATCAGAGCACAGGTGACCTCAGCGGCGTAGAAGCGTGCCCGACCCTCATCAAAACGACGAGACCTCTGGATGTGGAACAACAGGTCACCACCATTGACAAACTCCATGACAAAAAATAGACGATCCTAAAGAGAGAGAGAGAGAGAGAGAAAGACAGACATGAGAATGGATGGATAGCTAGAAATATCATTTCATCTGTTGCTGTTATTTAGATTTCATAGCTATAAAATGAGAAGTAGAAAAAGAGGCTGAATCTGGACCCCCTGTCAGAGGGAGCTGGTTCTCTTTCAATTCATATTCACAAATTCCTCATTTTCACAACCACCACAGCTGCTACCAATACAGGGCAAACGGAGAGTATTCACAACACTTTCAATGTTTCACTCTTTGTTACATTGCACCCATCTCCTAGAATCGTTAAAGTTCATTTATTTCTCTCCTCAATCTACATTCCATATCTTAGGTGTAGACTAATCTCAGATGCTTAGGAAGACGTGGAGGGCACCAGAATTGAATTCCTGAGTGTTAGAACACAGGGTGTGCATACTGATGTCTTTGTGGATATTTCAGTTTTTTATTTTTTATTAATTTGCAAAAGCATTCGCAAGTCAACAGATAAATCAAATATTAATCAACTCTGTAAGTCATTGTTGGTTTCAACCCTAAAATGAACACAGAAATGTCACTGAAGCATAAGCATAATGTAGTTTCACTTCTCTGAGAGTAGTCCTGTTGTAACCAGACAGAGATCTATCAAATCAGGCAAATACTAGTCATGACCAGTATAGTAGACTGATGTTTTGTGAGGAGCTGAAACTCAACTCGTAAATGGGCTGTCTGTTGCCACCTGCTGTTAAAAAAGTGATACTGCAACATAATTGTGTCACCACAATGTGCTGGCAACAGCCACTGAACACCATTCTAATGACTCAAATTATCAGAAATTATTCAGTATCTTCTGCTCTATTCCTAGCTTGTTCTGGAAATACGAGACCTCTCAAGGTTAAAGCAACACTGGTGTCTTGAGGTTTGGGTTTTTGGTTCGCCTGACTGCCAAAACCAAGTTCCCAGAGTTCACTGTGTGTCTGCTGTTACATTGCATTCAAAATGAGCTTGAGTCGCTACTAACACCAGTCAAATGACATTATAGTCATTGCTTTGTGCAGTACCCCACAGTATGAACAATGAAACCATGGCTGTGTAAAAGACAGTAATATTATTCAGTCTCAATGGAGTTGGAGGCCTACCCCTTTGACTAGTCAGCCATTAAACACATGCACAATATGTTATCATATAAAATCTAAGAATAACAAGTCTAATGGCTACATAAACAAGGGTGTGTTAAAACAGACACTGTGGCTGTAATAAAGGAAATGCAAACATGCAAATCAAACAAACAAATTCTATACTACAGTTCTGGATCATTTATACCCTCAGAGTCAACACGCCTCGAGTCACATGACTTCTGTCATGAAACAAACATGTGCTGGTTGATCTGGCACAGTGACCTACATGCTTCTACCAGCCAACGTCTGAAATCTCTCTACAGACACAGCTTAGAGATATCAATATCAGTACTACTGGTTTAACTGGGTGGGTAAGTACAGTAGTCTGGTCTAGTCTAAGGGTAGACTATTTATTAGACAAGTGTTTAGTGCACAGAAACCTTGCTGGAACAAGTTCAACTGAACATCCCCTCCCCCAACATTCTATGCCGTGCATTACAAGGGAAGTGGTTCTATATCTGAACACATCTGTTGACCGAACGTTAGTGGTGCATGTATCTTGCTTTGAGAGTACATCTCTGGTTGGCTGTGAGAGTGTGTGAGTGGGAGGCAAGGAAAGTGGCTGTTGAGGTAGCAATTATGCAAGCAGAGAAGAGATGGCAAACAACAGTGACGATGAGAGACAGACACACACACACACAGACTTGGGTGATGGCAGGTTTGACATTTTGGCCCACCCAATATCTTGATAAGTGAAAGGCTGTGTTAAAGAAAGGTTGTGCTTTTTGCAGTGCCATCAACTACCTGGGAATGACCTGCTTGCTGAAGCACATCTGTTGGACCTGGCTTAAGAGAGTCATAAGTGACGTACACACACAGTGCTCAACACTTGTTGATCGTCGCCTCAAAAATTAAACCTTTTTTGTGCAGTGGTTCATGACGACAATAGTTATTTCACTGGTACCCGCCACATATTACATTGATGTTCCATGGTCGCATACTCGGTCCTATGTGCACATGGCTTCACTGAGTAGCCTTCAGACTTCTCAACAAGGGTCCAGTTTGAGGGACTGAACTCCCCAAAATGTTTTCAACAGAAATGATAGCAGTGACGCTTTCACTTTCCTGGTAGATCACCACAGTTTCAATAGAACTGAGGCTTACGCACGCATGCTGTTAGTCATATGCTTGCCTGAAAGAAGGCACAGTATGTGTGTATCATGCCTCTTTCTTGCTCTCTCTGTGTGTGTGTGTGTGTGTGTGTGTGTGTGTGTGTGTGTGTGTGTGTGTGTGTGTGTGTGCGCGCGCACATCTCCTATGTGGTTTAATACCACAGTTTCAACCATGTACGCTTGTGTATTTATATAAATGTAAATAATCACCAGTCTATAAAACAGCAGCATAAGGCTGGAGATCCTTAGCACTCGCTAGTGTGAAAATAGCAGCGTAGCGGGGAAAAGACTGAGTCGCGTAAGTAGGTGTATGTGTGTATATGTGTGTAGGTCAAAAGTCAGACTATGTCAGAGGAAGCAAAGTGTAAAAAACAATAAAATATGGGCTCGATGTATGTGGAAAAAGTGGTACAACTGTGTGAGATAGTGTGTGTTGGTGTTGGTGTGTGTGTGTGTGTGTGTGTGTGTGTGTGTGTGTGTGTGTGCACAGCTATGAGAGGTAGTCTGTGTGTTTGTGTGTGTGTATGATCCTCACCAGCATTTGAAAGCAGTACTAGAGCTGCATGAGGTATTTGTATTTGTAGCTTTTTTTGTCAATTTCTTCACATGTACAAGACATACAAAGAAATTACTTTTGCTGTTGCTTTTTCCTTTCTCGATAAACCAGGCCAATGCCCAATCCAATCAGCAAGAGACCTGTAATCATGGTTCCAAATAGGTAGATGTCCTCAGTGTCCTCCACGGAAAGAGCTGCCAGACACAGGACGCGCCACCTCTCCCATCCGTCCATCGTGTAGCCAGTTGCAAACGTTCTGGCAGGGCAGTCAGGTTCCCCCAAACCCGGAATGGTGTCAATTGCATTTAGAGACCGGTTGATCAAATCCATGATTTTCAGTTTGGAGAGCAGGGTGGAGAGAGTCTCTCAAGATAGATTTAGTTGAGACGAAGAATGTGACCGCCTCCGCTGAAAGCCAGACCACACTGTGTGTATATGTGTGTGTATGTGTGTGTGTGTGTGTGTGTTCTCACCTGTGTCTGGAAGCAGTAGTAGAGGTGTGTGAGGTAGGGGTGGTCATGGGAAAGGGCCAATACTCTCTTCTCGATCATGGTGGCCTCCACGTCATCGTCCTGCAGGATGACGTCCTTCTTCAGCATCTTCACAGCATACACTCTCTCTGTACTATTCATGCATGCCAGCATCACCTGTGACAGTGTGTGTGTGTGTGCATTTTAGATATACTAATATAAGTGATATTCCAGTGTAACAGGATATTTGTGCCTATTTTTTATTGCTAGTTTGAGTTCAAACTTTCATTTGGGAATAAAATGCTGATAATCGAAGCAGGTTTGAGCTGGTACACTAATTAGATGTCAGGACTGGTTGGTGACAATTTGGAAAGTCCCTGCACCTAATTTTTTTTTGGATATTTAGATGTACAGAAAGATTATAAAAAGGACTGTTACTCATAGTAAGCCTCGTCAAAGGATTAAAATAGCGCTTTACTTTGATCTAGCTGCATGGTACCATCTCCTATCTCTGTAAGATCCTGCACCCTGCAAGTTGTGGTGCTAGCTCAGAGCTTGTTTGATTAACTCATCTAATTAATGATTTGTATCTGTCTGCCTGTCTGTTTGCCTACCTGCCTGCCTGTCTTTCTGCCTATCTGTCTTCCTGTCCATCTGTCTCACCTTGCCAAAGCAGCCCTTCCCCAGCACCTGCAGGAAGGTAAAGTCATCCAGGCCCACTCTCTGCACCTCAGTTTTGGAGAGCACCTGCTTTTCTTCATGGGGAACTGGCGCAGTTATCTTGCTCGACTTCCCCTGCGTGAGAGTAGTTTATTTAATAGAGTTAAACATACCCAATTCATACCATTGCACATACAGTAATATCTACTTTTTATTTACAGGGCTTAATGGATGTAACAAAAAACATTCAAATACTCAGTAAACCCACTACAAACATTTGCTATAGGGAGGATTAAATCTCCTACAAACGGAAGTGGGTTGAGTGATTGCTGTCAATCAGTCCTTTGAGCTCCAACCAAACTATATTTAACAAACAACATTTATACATGGTCTAGCTTATATTCAGCAAAATGCTACATATCTGGTTTTGTGGTTTTGTGTGTGTGTGTGTATGTATGTGTGTGTGTGTGCACGCACGCTTGTGTGTACCTGAGGGGAGCTTCCAGGCTTTAGCCCCATGTCTGCCAGCATGCGGGCCAGCTCAGCATTGTTCACCCCGCAGTTAGGCGCCACATTCTCCTCGCAACGAATATGCACGTTCATCTTGCAACCTTCACACACACCCCCGCCCCCACACACACACAAAGAGACAGAGTTATGCACAGCGTTATTAAGTGAGCCGCATAAATAACAAGCTTATCTGAAACCCACTACATAAATGACTACTGGAAGATTTACTAAACGGACAAAGACTGATGTCTGTGGGCAGGAGTTAGAGGTAGTGTGTGTGTGTGTCTCAGTGTGCGCTTGTGATGGTGTGTGCGTATATCCATACTCATGTGCCCATGCTTACATGCGTGCATTCAAGCATGGCGTGTGTGTGAGTGTGTGTGTGTAGGAAGTGTGAAACACATTCTCACCCTGGCATTGCATGCCCTGTTTGACCACCCCATAAAGCAGAGAGCCACAGTGGTTGCAGTAGGTGGGGACCTTGTAGTTGTGCTTCTTGAAAATGTGGGGAACGTTGATGCTAAAGCCTTGACAAGGAGCCTAGGAGAGAAAAAAGTTCCACTGAACCTAGAAGTTCCACTGTGTGTGTGTGTGTGTGTATGTGTGTATGTGTCTGTGTCTGTGTGTGTGTGTGTGTGTGTAGCGGGTAAGAGAGAAAATGAGTAGGATGGGCATGTAGGTAGGTGTGTGTATGTGTGGTAGATAAAGAGACTAGAAGGTAGTCATTACATATACATGCCTAATGGACATTTATATGTATATGTTGTATTATGATATATTGTAAATTCTATTATAAAATGTGTGTGTGTGTGTGTGTGTTTGTGACGAACCTGTTCATCATTCGTTTTCCTCATACGTGGGCATTCTGTTACCACCTTGTCATGACACCGCTTGTGGACCACACAGGTGCACACTGAGATTCACACATAGAGAGAAAAAAGACAAATATTAAACAGGACCAGATTGTATAACTGACTCTGGAGCCGGCATAGAGCCTGTCTGCTGAACATTATAACACCACACTGCATTTGCACAACACCTCTTCTTAAGCCACCAAAAACCTTTCCAAGGGAAGCTCAGAAGAAAGCTCCCTAATTGCAGCTAATATGTACTGCAGCCAGTATTACCATTGCCATTACAGCAGGCTTTAAGTAGGCTGGTATGCACCAGTACGGAGTACTAACACTTCTCAGTTTTAGCCTCTAGCGTACCAAGACTCACTTAAACCACCTAATTTACCTGGCAACAGTCGAATAAGGGGAGTAGCAGCACTTATTTTTTTCCACTTAAAGCACTGACAGCAGAGAATTTAGTCAGGACCACTGGAAACCCCCCTACTCTTTGCATCAAACTGCCTTGGAATCTTCCATGACCACAATGAGTCAGGACCTCAGTCTAACGTCCCATCTGAAGGACAGCATCTCCTATAGCCCAGTGTCCCTGGCAGTGCACTGGGATTTGATTTGATTGGCCAGAGGGAGGATTGCCAGATACAAGATGCCAATCAACTTCACAGAAGCAACTTACTTTTCCCAGGAGGTGTCCCATCCAAGTACTAACCAAGCCCACATTTGCCTAGCAGCACTAATTCCAAAGAGACAAGGCATCCATTGGTCTGGCTACTGACTGTAATTAGCTGTAATCTGACAGCTGTAACTATTTCTTTAATGGGGCATGATGGTATTTCTTAACCAAACTGAGTAAGCCAAGATGCCAGGATCAAGTGACATTTGTCAAATTACTGTGATTACAAAAGATACCGTAAATTTAAATGGAATTACGAATGAAACAATAACCGATACATTGAAATTTCTGAAGGATTATTCCTTTAACAGGTTTTCATTCCTTTAACAAAATTCCTTAAACAAAATATCGGATATAACCAGCAGTTAGGGGGGGTAGGAGGGGGGTAGGAGAATGTTAAGCGCTCCGTCGGAGCCCCCTCAGCGCGGAGAATATGGAGGCGCGCAGAGCGGGCGGGGTTTGGTAGGAGCGCTCACGGTCGGGCAGATGTCGAGTCAGGTAGCCGGGGCTGGAGAGCAGAGCATAGGTCGTGGGCAGGCTGCGAGTCGGATGCCGGGACTGGAGATCAGAGCATAGGTCGGTGCGGTCCGGGTTCGTCATGGGTAGGCAATCATGCAGAGAAACGGAGACAAAAACAGAGACAGAACGGGAGACAGGGCTGGGGAAGCAGGAAACAGGCTGAAGCAGAGACGGAGAACAGGTACGGGAGTCAGGATCTGGGTGCATGCCGGTAGCTGTGAAGTGTTCACGTTCGCGGATATTCTGAAATGGGGCAACTGAAACAGCGGGGAATAAATACTGACAGACATTAGGGAGAATGAGACACAGCTGGGGAGACAATAGGGAACAGCCAGTGAGAAGCAGGTGAACCTGATGAAGTGGAGTAACGGAGAACAAGGAAGTGGGTGAACGCAACTGAAACTAATTAAGCTTGCAGCGGAGACAGGAGGAAATGGGAGAAAACAGAGACAGACAGACAGAGCAAAGTAGTGACAGGATTGTCGTCCAAGAGGTGGGGAGCCGGGGGAGGTAGCGCCTGCTGGCACCAACGGGCTGTTGTGAACAGGCTTGATCCTGGAGATGTGGAAGGAGGGATCCACTCTCATACTACCAGGAAGTATGATGAATGGACCGAGGAACCAGGGGGCCAGCTTGCGTGACTCCACTTGTAGCAGCAGGTCTTTCGCCGAGAGCCGCACCCTCTGGCCCACCCGGTACGAGGGAGCGGGGGTCCGTTGGCGATTGGCTCTGGCAGAGTAGATGGATACAGTATGCAGGAGCGTGGCACAAGCCCGCGCCCAGGTGCGGCGGCAGCAGCAGGCGTTGGCAAAGGCTGGCGGACAGGAAGCCTCCCCCTCCTGGCTGGGAAACAGGGGTGACTGGTAGCCGTAGACACACTGGAAGGGTGACATGCCAGTGGCCGAACAGGAGAGGGAGTTGTGCGTGTATTCCACCAAAACTAGTTGCTGGACCCAGGAGAGAGGGCTACGTGAGGCCATGCAATGGAGCGCCTTCTCCAGCTCTTGGTTCACACGCTCAGACTGACCATTGGACTGGGGATGGAGCTGGAGGCCGGAGGCAGAGGCGAGAAACTGGCGGGTGCAAGAGGCGCCTGGGTAACAAGTCAGACGGGAGTTGTGGCCCCACAGGATGACCTGGGACCGCAGGTGCTTGGGTACAAATAGACGATCAACTGAACAAGAGCTGTGGCCGGGCTGGTTCCGGAGGGCCTCTTGCACATGATCATCAATCTCCCAGGTCAGGGCTGCTACAACACAGGGGCCGGGCAGGATGGGTGCTGGTCCCTAGGGGGTGGCGTCTTCTTTCTGGAACTGGCGGGAGAGGGCATCAGGCTTGGCGTTACGGGATCCGGGACGGTAGGACAGTGTGAAATTGAACCTGGTGAAGAACAAGGCCCAGCAGGATTGTCGGGGGTTCAGACGTTTGGCGGAGCGGATAAGTTCTTGTGATCTGTCCAAACCAGAAATGGAACTGTAGCCCCCTCCAGCCAGTGACGCCACTCCTCCAGGGTGAGCTTCACCACCAGTAACTCCCGGTCCCCTATGTCATAGTTGCGCTCCGCAGAGGACAGTCGGTGAGAGAAGAAAGCGCATGGATACAGCTTCAGATCCATGGCTGATCGCTGGGAGAGCACAGCGCCGACCCCCACATCTGAGGCGTCTACTTCCACCACGAACTGCTGATCAGGATCTGGCATCTGGAGGACGGGGGCTGAGGTGAAGTGAGTCTTGAGTGCGTTAAACGCCTTGTCAGCTGCTGGGTTCCACTCAAAGCGCTGCTTAGTGCTGGTCAGGGCCGTAAGCGGAGCGGCGATGGAGCTGTAGTTTCGAATGAAGCGCTAGTAGAAGTTGGCGAAGCCCAAGAACTGCTGCAGCCTCTTCCAGGAGTCTGGGACTGGCTAAGAGGCGACCGCTGACACCTTAGCCAGATCCATCTGTATGCTCCCCTCTGCCACGATGTACCCCAGGAAAGCCACGGTCCTCACATGAAACTCGCACTTCTCAGCCTTCACGAATAGCGAGTTCTCCAGGAGGCGATGGAGGACTTGGCAGACGTGCTGCGTGTGTTCAGACAGCTCTTTGGAAAAAATCAAGATGTCGTCCAAATAGACAAAGACGAACCGGTTTAGCATGTCACGCAGAACGTCGTTGACCAGAGCCTGGAACACCACGGGGGCGTTGGTGAGCCCAAACGGCATCACCAGGTACTCATAGTGGCCGGTTGGGTTGTTGAATGGCGTTTTCCACTCGTCGCCCTCCCGGATGCGCACCAGATGGTAGGCGTTGTGGAGATCCAACTTGGTAAATACCGTGGTCCCCTGAAGCAGCTCGAAGGCAGAGGCAGGCAGAGGAAGGGGGTAACGACTCTTCACCGTTATGTTGTTCAGCCCCCGGTAATCAATGCAGGGGCGCAGAGAACCGTCCTTTTTCCCCACAAAGAAGAACCCGGCTCCGGCGGGAGAAGAGGATGGGCAAATGATGCCAGCAGCCAGAGATTGGGAGATGTAGTCCTCCATGGACCGTCTTTCTGGAGCTCAGAGGGAGTAGAGTCGCCCCCTGAGAGGAGCAGTGCCAGGGAGCAGGTCGATTGCACAGTCATACGGCCGGTGAGGGGGCAGGGACGTAGCTCTTGTTTTGTTGAAGACCTCTCGTAGGTCGTGATAGCAACTGGGGACATAACTGGGGTCATTGGAGAGGTCCGGAGCTGGGCTCGAGGGTTCAGAGCGGGCAGGTGACAGAGCGGCGAGCAGGCAGGTTTGGTGACAATCCGGTCCCCACTCCCAGACAGTCCCAGTCTTCCAATCGAGGTGGGGGTTGTTACAATGGAGCCAAGGGTAGCCCAGGATGAGGGGCTGGTCAGGGGAGCGGAGCAGGTGGAATTCGGTGCTCTCCAGGTGATTGGCCGACATCCTCATCTGCACAGGACTGGTGACATGGGTCACTGGACCGAGGCAATGCCCGTCCAGTGCTCAGGCAGGGGCGGGAGAAGGCAGTTGATGGGCCCCCAGGCCCAGCTGGTAAATCCACCAGGGCTGCCAGGGAATAGGTGGCACCCAGGAGATGGAGGCGGACCTGGAGCAGTGGCCTGTGTTCGGGGGGAAGGGATGATATTGAGCTCAATCGGACTGTCCAGTGAGCTCGGCCTTTTGCTGGACAGTTGGCTGCACGACGTCCATCACCCCCGCAATAAAGACAAAGGTCTGAGGTGAAGCGACGCTGACGCTCTGCCGGGGTGAGCGCGGTGCGGCCAACCTCCATGGGCTCGGGCGGAACTCTGGCGCCCCCTCTCCTGGCGACGGAGGGTCGACTTGCGGGGTCAAAGTCCATGTCAGGGGCAACGTGCGTGGGGTCCATGTTGTTGGTCAGAATACACTGTCAGGAACAGACAGACATGGGCCTCCCATAGTGTTGGTTATAGTCCACTCAGGAGGGGAAGGTGAGAGGAGTCCACCGGACAAAATGCTGCAGCCCGAACACTCACCAGGACTAAAAAATGTGAACATATCTCTCCTATCCTTGCTTCCTTACATTGGCTCCCTATCAAAAGTCAAATTGATTTTAAAATACTCCTCCTAACCTACAAAGCCCTCAAGGACGATGCACCAACATATATTAAAGACTTACTTGTCCCTTATCACCCTCCTAGAACCCTAAGATCCCAAAATGCTGGTCTCAAATCTACAACAGGAGGAAGAGCCTTTTGTTACCATGCACCCCTTCTGTGGAATAATCAGAATCAGTTCACTGATTTTACAGATCATTAATCATTTCATTTCATCTATGCTAATACTAATACTAATGCTAATACTAATGCTAATACTAATACTAATGCTAATACTAATGCTAATACTAATACTAATGCTAATGCTAATACTAATACTAATACTAATACTTATACTAATGCTAATGCTAATACTTATACTAATGCTAATACTAATACTAATACTAATACTAATGCTAATGCTAATGCTAATACTTATACTAATGCTAACTGAACAGAGCGAAGTTAAGTTTCCTTGCCCTCATCAGTTATTATTATTATTATTATCGCTATTCAGTGTACCTTGTGCCAAATATTCTTTTTCTTCTTTTTCTATTCCTACCAGCAGCACTGCATGAACAATAGGGCTATGGGTTGACTGACTCCAGATTGTTGCTTTAAACCATCTTATGTGCCTGTCATGTCCTGAGGCAAACTGCGAAAGTTTCAAAGATATTTACATTCAGAAAATCCATTCAGGAAAAAGATATTTACATTCATACAATCTATTCAGCAAAAAGGTAATCAACAACTGAGAGGTGAATCTACTGACCTTGACACTGGTACCCTTGCTTGCAAAATACACCCCTGTAAAAATAAAATGAATTAACTGCAATGTTCTGCGATGTCATTTGTTCTCATCACATTAAAGGCATACCAGTTTTTTTTTTACTTCTGGAGCTCTCCCTACAGTCGCCGAAAAACAATAATGTTGTATACTCTCATTAGAGTTGTGTTGGTAATAAACTCGATTTCAGTTTCATTCAGTTTCGGTTTAGTTTGCTCCCTGGCTCAGTGTTTATGCAAATTGCAAGTGTACTAACGGTGGAATGCAGGTAGAGGTGGCCGAGAGAGCCATCATTCACCTCGTAATGAGCCAATTAACCACTGAAGTAACCACAAACCTGGTAGATTAACCTAAAAATGTTGCCTGATTTGCCTTTAACCCATTAGCTGAGGGCTGATGATATTCTCACACTCCACACTTTGCTCCAAACTGCAGCAAGTTTTGAAGGAAACAGTAAGCAGTGTGTGTGTGTGTGTGTTTGTGAGAAAGAGAGAGAGAGAGATAGAGAGAGAGCGTTTTGCTTGTTTGTTTTGTGTGTGTGTGTATAATATTGTATACGGTGTTCTCTCTGTTTTACTGTATGTGTGTGTTTGTGTCTATACACTGTCTATAATGTTTACAATCTGTATAGTATATAGCATCAGTGGTAGGAGTAGTAGCGCGTGTGTGCGAACATAAAGCTGATTCTGATTTTACCACTGTGCGTGTTTGTGTGTGGGCTTGTGAGTTACATTCATGATTGGGAGTGTGTGGGCGTGTGAACACATGTATACTTTTCTGTAGGAGACTGATGTCTAGTCATAAGGTGGGAGAGACATTATGTAGGTCATAAGCTAAGCTGTCAGAGGATGCAGTGTGTGTGTGTGTGTGTGTGTGTGTGTGTGTGTGTGTGTGTGTGACTGTTAGATGTTTAAACATACAGTCTAGCACAGGAACTGCACTGCCAGAAGCAGTATGGTTGTGCCTTTGTACATGTGTCACACTGTAGTTCTGCTGACATAGCACCTACAGCTGGACTGCCTACTCTCTCTCTCTCTGTGTTAGTGGTGTGTGTGTATGTGTGTGTGTGTGTGTGTGTGTGTGTGTGTGTGTGTGTGTGTGTGTGTGTGCGCGCATGCTTGTCTCACCATATGAAACTCTTGCAGTGGAAACAGAAGGTGGGCTGCTTCAAATATGTGGCCATAAACTTATGGCCGTTGACTTGGTGCACATTCCTCTTCAGGGCTTTCTTCCTCATCAGCTTCTGATGGAGCCTTGGCTCATTTACAACTGCTGCATCTGAAAGAGAAAGAGAGAAAGACAAAAAGACAGAGAGAAAGAGAGAAAGAAAGGGAGAAACACAGAGAGAGAAATAAACAGAGAAAGAGAGACAGACAGAGAGAGACAGAGAGAGAGAGAAATGTATGACACAGAAAGAAGAAAAAGTAAAAGAAAGTACAAGTCAGGAAAAATAAGATGGCAGAGAATGTAACAGGAAAACATGGTGCAATTAATATCTTAATAATTCACATTAAATGAACAACTTACATGACAATTGGTAATACAGATTTTTAGTGCATGCATTTCAAATGCAGAATCCAAATGTAGCCATAGTAGCAGATTTAATACTATACTGGTTATTCAAAGACTCACAAATTGATGGCTTATTTAATAATGCCAAGAGAAACAAAAGAAAAAAAGAATATGTTAGGCAAATAAGAAAGTATTCAGAGGACGGGAGGGTTTGTGGGTGGTTACCGTAAACGAAGGAGCCGGTGAGAGAGATGGTAACATAAACGCTGCCCTCCGGCTCCAGTGCCACCTGAAGAGGGAAAAGAGGAGAGAAGGGGAGAGGGTGGAAATGACAGGAATGACAGAAGGTGAGCTTGGCACAGGAGAGAAATAACACAAGACGGGTGCGCACACACACACACACATACACACAAACACAGATTGTACAAAGAGAAACATTTGTTAATGTTGGGCCATGTGAGTTGCTTGAGAAGCAGGTGGATTAACTCTTGATGTGATAATGCTGCACGAATAGAGTTTATGGAAACTTTTTATTTAATTCACGTATATTCGCATTTACCATGTTTCTATCCATAGCAGTCTTGGCATTACATTTTGAGCACACAGCTAGTCCTCATTTTATAGCATTCCAAAGTTGATGGAAACACACAGAGATGTGCATATTCTTGAGCTAGATTTTAATTAATGCGAACATGAAATGCAAATTAGTTCAATAGAAACCTGACTGGAGTAGCTGAATCAGAACCTTAATAGATATCAGCAGTAGCACCTAATGGATGACACTAGGACACAATAGGAACATGACAGAGTTCCCAAAACTCAACAACTGCCCAAGTGATACCCATAATTCTCATAAAGTATGACGGGTAAGAAAACAAGCACAATACACAAAAACACAAAGACAAAATACACAGAAACAACTTGCTGCGCGTGTACTAAAAAAAAAAAAAAAAACATTTCAGGAACTCATGCCATGATCAGTGCGGTGTCATAAGGTGTTCAGTCTTTTACCAACTGTAATGCTTGTTGAGGAGTGACGACAGTGGGCACCAAAGGGCACAACACAAGGGCAAAAGTCCTTTGAAAAGGGGAAAGTGAGGTGAGAGAATGATCAAAAAACCATAGAGGCTCCTCGCAAACTTTGTTAAGAAAACATCAATGTGCTGAAAGCATGAAGTTTGAAAACTTATCTACTTATGAATGCGATATGTTCCAATCTCTTCATCTACCATTCCTATGCTATCCTTTACAGCATTGGTGAGACTATGGGCCAGCAGGCCAGTCTGGCTCCCTGCCACAAGATTTCACTCCCTGAGACAGAATTGTGAGTAAAGTCTCAGCTGCTCTCCACATTCCTGGGGAATTCCATGGCTTAGACTACATCTCCAAGTCTCTGTTCCACCTGTCAGGGACAGAAGACACTGACTGTGGCCAATTCCATAGATAACCGGCTTTTTATCACATCCATAACACCAATAAAATGCCCTGGTATTTTGCATGATGTGAATGATTACATGAAAAGTTTTGTAAATTTTTTTCATATAAGTTCTACAGAAAAAATATACCAAAAGTTCAAATTTCAGGTAATCATCGCGTCATACAAATACCATGGAATTGCCCCTGTGTGTGTGTGTGTGTGTGTATATATATATATATATATTTTTTTTTTTTTTATTATTATATATTTTTTTTTTATTTATTTATTCCCAAACCTACAAGACACTAAAACGCCCAACAGTCATGACGAATAAACTGATTTCAGAGTGTGAGTAAACACAGACGTAGTGGAACACATGAGTTAGTATCCACATATGTAAAAAACAATAATGCCTTAATCCCCCATAAACTACTTTCAAAGGATTACCTTAGAGCCGGTATAATTACAACAAAAATAACCATAATAACTATAGCGCGTGTGTCAGCCTATGTGTCATCCACGAGACAATTAGGCGTGAACAAGGGTGAGTACTGTAACAAGAAGAATCTGAAAAACACACACACATACACGCACAATTAAGTCTGCACATGGGGTGAGCACTGTGATAAGAGGAATCTGGAAAGTTCTGTTTTGCCAGATTCTTTCATAGTGACCTAAGACGATAGTGACACAGCAACTGAACATTTGAAAGGCATTGCTCTGCGACTACAAATGACAGTCACAGGTCTGTATATCATTACAACACACAATACTACAACCTAACAGTGCATGCTGGGAGCAGGGAAGGCTTTTCACATCTGCTGCTGGACTGAATTCTGACACACACCATCAGGAAGACTTAACTCTTGTGACGGGAAGTACAGGGCCCTAGCCTACATTCAAGTATGCCACAAGTCTTTGTGCTATAGGCTACATCCATACAAATATGTAGGTTATTTCAAATGTCAAGGACATACTGACATGTTATACGCCCTCACAATGGCACTGTCAAATGGACCCTTACTGTTACCCCCATGACCCATCTCACTCCTTTGAGTTTGTCACTATGTCTGGCCACTGCTACATTGTCCAGCCATAATTCCTGATAACCACCTATAGACTGACTACCATGTAATGTAAAAGTGGGATAATACTCTATTATGAACTATTATGAACCTTAGCTAAAACCATAGGCAGCTTATAGTCTGTCATGGTTACTACTGATTGTAATTTTTCTGCATGACCCCTGGCAGTTGGGTTAGCCCCTTAAGTCGTGGATCTGCCCAAGGTTTCTTCCTAGATTAACTGAACATAAGGGAGTTTTTCCTTGCCCCTATTGCTCTTGGGTGCTCCTTCTGTGAAGCGCCACGAGACAATACTATTGTAAAAGGCGCTGTATAAATAAAACTGAATTGAATTGAATTGAATTATATGTTATATGCACTGGTAGATTGGCAAGTAAATGCAACCTTGAAGGTGATCGGTGTCCTTTTACCCACATTATGTCCATAAAAATATAGGATATGTATGCTTTATGTAGTAAGTCTGAGTCCATATGTTTGTTTTTGTATGTTTATGGAGCATATTTGTGCCAAAAGTACCAACTTTGTCTAGTCAGTGCTCAGTGAGAAAGCAAGATTTCCACAGGGACCAAATCTTGTTGTATCTGTACCACGTTTCACTAATTTGTGCAACAGTGATGGCTGTGTCATCACTGTAATGATTGCCTAAGAGTGGGAAGCATTTCTGTTTCTATACTGACCTCTGACTCAACTGAATCTCCAAATTTGTTTGTTGATTAATGTTTTAATGGAAGCTATTTTTTTTATGTCTTTTATGAAAATTACTTTTATCTCAACTCTTTCACCGTCATGATTCCACTTCACATTTCCTGTAATCTCTCATAGACTGAGTGTAGGCTAAGGTATGGTGGGCAGCAACCACCTGCCTGTATTCCATGTCACTTATTACAAGTCAATTTGGCAAAAGTTGCAAATATATATATATATATAGAGAGAGAGAGAGAGAGAGAGAGAGAGAGAGAGAAGAGAGAGAGAGAGAGAGAGAGATGGACAGATAGACAGAAATCATCAGCTGTCATAAATAGCACCAGAACTCCAGTTTGGAACCAAGGACAGTGCTGTGCTAATGTACTATACGCTGTTGAGATAGTTCCCTGGTGCAGATAAGGAGATGAGAGAGTCCTGTGGTTCTAACAGTGGGGTTGGATTTAGAAGGCCTGTTTTCAACGACATACTCTGGGGGCCACCAAAGGCTTGTGGTTTTGTGCTCGCTGCAGTGGGTGTGCATTTGGCGCAGTCAGTTGTCATCATGCAAGGAAATAGTGAGACAAGTTGCATGGTCCCAGAAGACACAATGCTGCGTTTTTATTGCAGGCTTGTGTCATTTCAGCACGCATGCATGCACGCGCACACACACACTTACTCTCTCTCTCTCTCTCTCTTACACACACACACACACAAAAGCAGAC
Source organism: Tenualosa ilisha (assembly GCA_015244755.2). Lineage (NCBI taxonomy): Eukaryota > Metazoa > Chordata > Actinopteri > Clupeiformes > Clupeidae > Tenualosa > Tenualosa ilisha. The sequence continues at coordinate 4,159,524 of PYXC01002150.1, read as the reverse complement.
GCAGAAAAAACACACACACACAAACATGACAAACAGACGCACACGCACACTTTATAGCACTGACATAAGAGTCTGCTGCTCTTCTACAATGGGACAAAGACAAGCATGTATGCAAGACCAAAGGTCTACTTCTTTCCTCTAACCTAACCATTACTTGACAACGACCCTCCCCATAATTATCTTAAGATAGCATCTCATGGTCAGAATCATGGAGAGAATCATGGCTTTTCGGGGCTCGTCTATCCTAAAGTCTCACTAATCACGGTCTGTGACTGTCACAAACAAGACAAAGAAGTAACTAACGTATCAGACCAATAGCCTAGATCGTTAGTCATTTTGGCTTTAGGCTCACACAACCAGTTCAGTGTAAACCTTTTGTGACAACCTTCCATCCCAAACATGTGCAATAAAAAATAAGCTAGGCCTACACGAACCTGCGAATGGTTATTGTTTTGTAACCTAACGTTACTTAACGTTACTTGATTAACAACCTAAGTTAGAGCACAGAGACTTACCTTAATAATACATTTTTTCTGTTCACTGTTCCAGGGGACAGCCGTTTAGTTTAATAGTTTACAGTAAAATGTAGCCTACATGGTAGCCTACATGTAGTTGATATCTTGCTTACCCATCCCTCAAAGGTATTCCTCGTATTAGCTGTGTTCATCATATCTTCCAGCTGAAAAGTGCAGTTGGCCACAAAGTCGTCGTATCCAATTGGAGTATCGTGAAACACGGCGAGCTCCAGAACTTTCGCATCTGAGACTTGTGAGGACAAGACCTCATTGTAAGTTGGACTGTTCGTTTTCGACTTTGTTTCAGTCTGTCCGATTCTTACATCGTCCACTTTTGCCACAACGTAAGGGTCCAGCAAATTTGACTTCACATTTGGTCTAATCGAGTGCCGTGTTGAGAGGGATGTCGGCTTGAGATCCACTGCCTCCCCAATTCGGATTTTCAAGAACCCGTTGAATCTCATGGTGTAACCTAACATCGGTCGCGTTTCTTGTAAACTTGTAAAATGCCTGAAACGAGCAATTTGGGTCTTGACTTCAATTTAAAGGTTAGGTTGAAGTGCTGGCGGAGAGGGCCACTGTCACAATTATTGCTTTGAAGCACAAAATCCCCCTCCCTCTGAGCTGTCTGAATGACCTGTGCCACTTCATGGAGCTGTCTCTTTTCGGAAGAACAACTCTGTTCCGCGGGGTGGTTACCTACCGGTGCGCTGAACAAAGAATGCAAACAATGCGGCAGAGAACACCTGATTCACAACTCCTGTCAAACGATATGCTCAAAGAGAAGAGGTTGATGGCAGGTGCACCTTTGTTCAATATTCATGTTCAGGATAAAGGCTGTAAGAGATATAGGCTCGGCATATACCCAGGCCTTAAATGTACTACGGTGAACTCGGTTAATCTGGAACGCTAGTTTTATTTATGCCTTGTTTTGATAACTGTCTAAAACATGACATCAACTGGTGATACCGTTCTGTAATCCTCAAGATGTTTTCTAATCAAAAAGAAAAAAAAAATTACATATCACACTCATAGGAGAAATTATGTTCCTGGTGGATTGTACACCGATTAACAGAAAGACGAATTTGATCATTTGGGACAGATTGTTTGGTTATCTGGACACTGTAATAAATCAATGGAAAACATTCATACAACTAGTAGTGATGCCAAATCTAGTTAACTGAGATACCAAGATAGCTAACCTGTTAATTAACCAGACACTGAGTGCCTGACCGCCAGACTATACATGACAACTGCAATTTTATAACCTGTATTTTCCTAATTTATAATTGTGCAACTTAAGGAAGTCCACAAATGCATATTTATTAGGCTATTATTTACTGTTTACCAGATTATCCAAATGTAGCAGTCCCACATTATCAATAAAAATGATAGTGGGACAGCAAAAAAATATTTGATAAAAAATAATCTAAAACTATTTTTCAACACTTCAATGCATATATTGTTTTCTAAACATTCTTCAAACGTAAATGAGTGATAATAAGGGACATTGTTTTAATAATGATAAATGTACACCCTAACATCAATCTGGTCAGAGTATATTGGCACAAAGCTTGCCATGCTGTTCCTGGGGGGAGCTTGTGATTGACCTTTGTCCTATCCTTTTCTGTGATATCTCTCCCATGAAATTATGCAGTTTCATTTACAAGACACCTATGATAAAATCATAGTAGAACTACAGTTTGTTAGAATATATACGCTGAAGTTTAAATGCCCCACATTACCCAGTGTCCCACATTACCAAACCTATCTCTACATTTGTGTGAGCATGTGCTTGCTTGACAGTTAACTTAATGCAGACTGATTTTCTAACAGCAATATAAATGAAAGAAGTTAAACCATGACTGTTATCTGATTTGCGATTGTAGTATTTATTTATTTATTTATTTAGGCTGTCTTTATTTGCTTCTCAAAGTCTTTCAATTTGGCTAGATCAGAGGATGTCAAAAAAGCTGGTAAGAAGGTCTCCACTTTTTGGATTCTGCATGTTTTTATTCTTGCTGCAACCATTTGAATTCTATTTTAGTTTAACTAGTTTAGGTCTAACTTCAGTTACAGCACAGTATGAAGTGGGACTGTGAATGGGTAGATGCAGTTTAGATGTTGTCCAGCAGAGGGTAGCGTCATTCCATGTATCACACTGCTGTGGTTACTGGTTGCAATTGCAGAATTATGCTGTTTAACCTGTGTACTTAAGTGTGCTGTTTGTTGGTCAGACCTTCACCTTCACAGACCTTCAGAATAGACGCATATGTGGCCAAGTGATGCATTTTGTCGTTATACCCATAAGGGAAAGAGGTTAAACTGTGTGTTTTCTAAAAGCTTATAGGCCTACCCCTAGATGTGATTAAACATGCATCGAGACATGTCCCAACTTCCTCCATCCCATGGGGTATACGTCTAGTTTTGTAATGTATTTCAATGGAATTAAAAAGCTTTGAAACTCATTGATTCTCAATAAGCAGCCATTCACAGGGCTGATATAGGTGGTAGCCTACATTTCACAGTTTTTCAGCACAGCCAGAGCTTTAAAAAAACTTGAATATTTTATATTTACTATGATCCTACCTGGCCTCTTCATGACTTGTTGCCACTATTACCACTAACATACAAAACATTCAGACCAATTCCCAAGCAATACAGCAAATGCTTGTAAGAATTATGGCAGTGCAGTCATAGGCCTAGGCCTACTCTTTCGTCATTAGACAAAATGGGTGTGATGTGTGCACTTGCTCGCTCATGTCTTGCTGCAGTGCAGCAGCACATAGACACAGTAGCACACTGCCAGATGCAATGAAAGACATAGTCATCAGTCTCAAGCCTTTCAACACTTGAACATGCTTGTATGGTCCTTATTTTTCATCAACATATACCAGTTGCATACAATGGAGTATGAAGAAGCCAAGGCAACAGGATACTTCAGGTAACAAGGCTATCTATGGACTGCCGGAGAAGTAGACCATTTGTATTACACTGATGCAAACTCTTCACCTTTTAAGTGTGATTCACATTTCAGAGATCATGATAGGTCACTCATGAGATTTGTGCAGATCCAAAGAAAAATTATTTAAGGCAGGGAGAGAAGATGAAAAAGACCCATGACACCATGCTCACTCTCAGTTCAGTTTTTTTTTTTTTTTAAGGGATGTAATCACGGGTGAAATCAAACATAAAGGACCTGAGTGTTTTAGGCTCTTTAGACGTTTAATCTTTTAGGTTAAAATATCCAAAATGACTAAAAAATAATGACAGAATGTGAAGAAACAACTGTAGGCTATTGATGTTTTGTCAAAAATGCATTGTCTAGGTATCCACTGAAGTTAGCATGCAAATCAACACAGCTTTCCCGTAATATCATTTTCTACCCAGTGTGGCTGCTGTATTGAATATAATGCTGGTGAATATAGGCTCAAGCACCCAGCATACCAGGTCATAATAATTGCAGAACACCTTAAAATTCGTCAATTTTGTTTGCGCCCGCACATTTGGTAGCAACATAGAATAAAGTCTATCTACAGGCTGTCAGCGTCAGTCTAAACTTTCATCTCATGCATGGAATTCCCCTGTTGGCATTGTTTAGGCCTAATCACTTGTCAGCTTGGCTATAAAACCTTATGACAACGCCATTACAGTGGGTGGACGGAGTCAACGCGACTCAGAGCTGAGAGCGTTCCATGAGACTTACACACATAGCAGCTTTGAGTTGTACACTACTGCTGTGACACAGCTTCTCTGCTTTTTCTCCTCCTCGTTAATTGTTAAATGTTGCCCGCATCCCAATGTCTCCCTAAGCACTAAGCCCTACTCCATGAACCCTCAAAGTTACCTTAACTGGCCCGAATTGACTTCATGGTTTTCAGCTGGTTCATGCCTGCTAGGACTTTGGGTTCAAGGAGAACATAGAGATTCAGCCAGAATCTCTGTGAATAGAGTCTTTAGGGGAGAACAGAGATGTAGAAATAGAGAGGGAGTGTAAGATCCTGCTCAATCTGACATTTGCCACTGCTATTGTACAAAATGCAAAACACATCTTTGAATTCCAAAGCTATTGAACAAATCGTTTGGACAAGTCTGGGTGCACGGCAGTCATACTGTTTATTGTGTTTTCATTTAGTAAGCTTACCTATAGTACACAAAATGCAGCATGGGATGTATTTCAGAGCACTAGGGAATGCTGTTATGGTTATTCACCCACTCAAAAAAAGCCTTTCATATTGTCATAACTCTCAGCACCATAGTCTTGCTTGCATGAAGCTCTGCATGCTTTAAAAGGCAAGAGGTCTAACAAAGATTATACGGTCAAATCTTTGTATTGTATTCAGGTGTTTAAAGTCTAAATACCTTTGCAAAAAAGGGATATGTTGAAAAGGGATTATTGAGTTTTGAATTGGTCCATTTCACAGAAGCTAAGAGATGTTCAGCATTTGTGAGGCACAGCTTTGTGAATAGTGTGTGACGTTTCAAGTACAAGAGCAGGAGTATACAGATGCTGGAATGTTCTCCAAGATTTGTACTATTAAGATTCACGCCTCTCTGTCACTGAACATTGAAAATATCTCCTAAAATTAATTAGAATTGAAAGTTTTCTTTTTCTCATGTAATCTGTTGATACGGACAAACATAATGCAAGCTATTCTATCATTGTGCCTCAGTTCCACTATCAGCAAGATCATGAAAGCCATTCTACCTTTGTACAAATAGCCTTCAAACTGATACAAAGTGCATCACTATGCAGTAGAATGAGTTCATTCATTCCATTCAATCCTATGAAAGGGACTCAAGGTCTATAGAAAAGATAGAGAAATATGTGAAGAATAATCACACATCCACACATATACATCTTGCAGTGCCACATACACGGTATGAATAGGGGGTGAACTCATGAGATGAGCAAGGCTGCCCTGTTCTGAAATCTCACTCACATTATGCATTCTGATGCTGGTTATCTCAGTCTGTGGCTTAGATGATAGACAAGGCCAGTCAGTCCATATCAAGGATTTTTTCATGCACATCATTGTACATGTTCTCTGCCTCAAGGGCATGGGAAGCTTGCTTACATTTAACTAAAGATGTATTACCAGGAGAGTTGGTGTACATATCAGTGCATCAGAGTAGATAACAATTATACTTATGCATAGGAACAAATATGAATATAGTAAAGTCAGTGACAAAACAATTTTGTTGTTGTTGTTTTTCTAACTTCTTTGTCAAACACTTGTCATCTGGACCATACGTTAGCATTTAGACCTGGCTTTAGACAAACATTGTTTCTCAGTTCTTTTCACAGATTTATCTGACAGTAGACACACATAGATAAACATGCAGATACACATTTTTTGAGGATCAATCAATCTTTTATCAGAAAGAAAATGGGGATGGGATGTCCTTCTTTAACTGCTTAGCCTTAAAGTACCTCTTCAAACCCACAAACCTCCTTTCCACACACACACACACACAGACACACACCTGGCCATAGTAGAGTGTGTTCTGTTATAGGGTGGCCCCCCTCAAACCCTGTAACCCCTTTCCTCTAATGTAAAAATATCTTGAGCTTTTGTATTATATTCCAGTGAAAAGTTCAGCTACAGCACAGAATGGCAATAAACAAATAACACAGCGGGCAGTAAAACTACTTTTTGGAGGGTTCTGGATGGAGAAGGCTTGTGGGTTCGAAGAGGTAGAGAGAGAGAGTGTGTGTGTGTGTGCGTGACATAGGGGTAATGAGCAAAGTGTGTGAGTGCATAGAGAAAGTCCCTATCATGACATTCATAAGCATGGGTCTCGAGTCACACTAGTAGGTTTGGGTGCACACACAGACACACACACACACACACACACAAGTATATATTTAGACACACACAGACTACACTTGGACTTACTCAATGACACACACACACGAACAAAACCCCCATGTGTTTCTGCTCGATGTGATCAGAAACAGATGTGATACCGCTGGTAAGTGAAAGGGCTGACACTGAAGCCCCCAGCCACACCGACTGACACCAGTCACACACCCGCTATGCCTCTTCAAAACAACCTAAGGAAAATTTTGCAGTGTTTCAACCAATAGTCCTGTTGTTCAAGGTCACCTCCCACAGGTTTCACATGTCCTGTTGTTCAAGGTCACCTCCACAGTGTTCAACCAATAGTCCTGTTTCAGGTCACCTCCACAGTGTTTCAACCATAGTCCTGTTGTTCAAGTCACCTCCCACAGTGTTTCAACAATATCCTGTTGTTCAGGTCACTCCACAGTGTTTCAACCAATAGTCCTGTTGTTCAAGGTCACCTCCCACAGTGCTGTTAGTAGGAGGAGGAACTACAAAATGTGATACAACCCACTGCAGAATTAATGGCAGGCAACACTATCCAAACGGTGCACAGAAACTAATTTTCAGTTTGATTTTCCTTGCCCCGCTCAGTTAGCATTAACTACCAGTTCGCTATTCAGTCTATGTTGTAAGTTGTACCAGATTTTTGGTTGTCCTCTCCATGATTCTTGTTTTCTCTTTCACACAATCTCTTTTTTTATCTTCTCAATTCTTTTATTTTCTGTGTTTTTTCTCACTTGTTCCCAATCTCTTTTTTATCTATGTCTCTTCTCACTCTCAGAAGTGCACGGAAGCTTCATCAAACTCTGTGGGTGCTGTGGCCGTGGCAACAATGCAAACCCACCCGAGTCCACTTATCCACACCACAGTATACTCTCAGTGCAGGGCATGTATATGTATGCATATGTATATGTGTTTATGTGTGTGTGTGTGTGGTTGTGTGTGTATATGTGTGTATATGTGTGTGGTTGTGTTAATGTGTGTACATATGTGTGTATGTTTGTGTGTGAGTATATGTGTGTGGTTGTGTGAGTGTGTGTCTCACTTCTTCCCCTCCCAGAATGGCATTGCAGTGGCTTGCTCATTTGCTTTCATGCAGCAGCACATGGGAGACGCGTCATTGTAGTGCCAGTGTCAGAGATGCCCTTGCTGAAAGCCTCACGTCCCTGAGCAATGAAAGACACACACTCCAGTCTCAAGCCCTGCATCACTTGAACCTGGCAGGGTCTGTATATTTAATCTCCCACATATAATGCCCACAATTCACTCCAAGTTGGAAAGAACAAGCCAAGGTAACAGGATGCTTCAGGAGAGCTCTCTGCAGGAGACGGCAAGAGAAATAGCGCATTTATTATAGCATGGAGAATCTACTGAATAGGAGACAGTGCAGAGATCCGTGTACAGCAGACAGCTTTCAGACTGTTCAAGAACAAGCCGGAGGGTTGGGTGGTAGTATCATAGTGGCACGTAGTGATTTTTGGAATGTAGAACACCCTAGAGTTCAAAAATACATGATACCATTGCATTGGTGGTAACTTTTTGTGTTATCACCCTCTTTATGCCCATTAGAAGTTTATGGAGGTATATACTATGGGTGAATAGAGTAAAAACTGTAACTGATAGACATCCCCTCAAAACTTCCCCAGCTGATTATTTACATTAAGACAGTACTAAGTTTTCTGAAATACTTTGTACATACATGTAGATGAGCCATTATCCACTGAAAAATGTGATATTTTTGTTTTCCCATATTGACCGAAAATGTGATTATCACGATTAGAGCTGGGCGTTAGAACTAAAAATCAGCTTTATTTGACTGGACTAGGCAGAACATGACAACACATGTATAGTGTGCTTCCAAGGAACAGTGCATGAACACTCACATTGGAATGCACAAAATATAAAAAACAATTTTTTTTAAATAAATAATAACAGTAATAGTAAACAACGATTAATAGCCATGTGCTTGATTGTTGTTAATTAATGGTTTCAACTGGAGGGCTTACAGCAGTCATGGATCTAGAACACAGCTTATTGGTGGGCCAAAGTTAAATCGAGGTGGGCCAAAGAAGCCACCCAACCACATCCCGCCCAAAAAAAAAAGCACGAGAAAGAAGATTATTCTACTTGTTTGCCAGGGTGCAGTAGCCTAAATACCAGAGACTCTCAGCCAGGGAGCTATAGCCTGAATAACAGAGATACTCATGAACCTCCAGGGAGACTTGAGACGTCTGGTTTAGATGTTTCATATAATTTTACTCAGATTCATGTACATTGTACACTGTGAGTTGCAGGCCAAATCAGAGCCCAAAATAATATGGTTTCTAAACTGTGTGCACTTTGAAAACGTCAATAATTGCCTATGCCTATGAATTTACATTTGTTCTTCATCTGAACTAAAACACTGGTCAGAGTGGGGAAAACTTCAGAAGGTTAAAATTAGTCTATTAGTATAAATTTTATCATTTTCACTTGCAGTAGCTTCACACTGATGCACTGATGCTCCTATGGGCTGCGCTTCATAATCTCAAAAAAATAAAAAAAGTAATGTCTGTCAAGCCTAATCTCTGGTGGGCCAGCCACCGAGGCCCACCCATGGCTCCATGCCTGGATTACAGTGCACCTCTACTAACCAAGGAAACTTTCTGTGAAAAGTCTGGCTATGCTGAATTGAGTGTGAACATGTACAATTTTGGGATGTGCTACCTATTGAGGCCCTGTGGGTGCACATTGAGAATCAAGGCATTTCAAGACAATGCAAGTACTACAGACTATGCATTGTTCATAGTGTAGAAAAAGGTGGGATGTGTCTCACTGCATATTAAATCATATCTTCAGGGTGTAGACTTCTAGAAAATATACAGGTTGTTTAGCTTAACCTTATGGTACAGGTCAAAATTTCAACAATATTGCATATATGTGTATGATTTACATATTTATACACAACCATTTTTGCCTTTATGTAAATAATCAGCTGAGGGCATTTATTTGTAAGTTTGTTTACCCTGTAATGAAACCCTCTATCGGCTTATAGGGGACATAACCAGACTGATAAAATGCAAAATGCTATTCTGAATGCAATGCTATCACATGTTTGTACCTCTGTGGTGGCACACCTTGCCAAAAAACACAGTGAGACTTACTGCCTTGAGTGGTACAGATGGGACAAATTTGGGGGTCTGGCTCAAAGACTAAGAGAGAGAATAAAAGGGAGGATGCACTAGAAAGTTTATGCCACATAATACAATTTCCAGTGAATGAAAAGGCGGTTCTTATTCACAAGAAAGACAGCAGAGATACTTAAGACATGATGTAGCAAGCAAAAGAGTAGCATAATCTTAATATGTTATCTATAACTGAAGTTCCCATCAAACCTAGGCTCTCGAACACACAAATCATGCAGTGATGTCAGTTGGCTTTTCAGAGAATTTTAGAGACTGTGATTGACTCTCACAATAACACTATACACTACAGCATGTTTATGATAACAAAGATTGAGAACAGAAAGCAATTCTATTCCTTGACCTGTAGGAGGCAGCACAGCTTTGATAAAGAATCCAGTGTTGGTGTGGGAACAGTGTACTGTGCGCAAGGAGGGGGGGTGCTGCTGACAGAAGCTCCCTTTTACAGAATTTTATTACAGTAAAGTTTCCCAAAAAAGTGACATTTTGATCGCAGCCTCCTTCTTCTGCTCTTATGTAGTTCCGGCGCTATTTCCTAATTGCACCACAGGAGAGTATTTAGATTTATAACATAATACTGCGTGCCTTATACTGTTTTTTCTGTTATGCCTACCCAATAACTTTGCAAGCATTTGCAGTATGTAATTCAGTTTATCACCTGTTTGTACTGATGAGCAATGTGGGTCTTTCAGTACGAAGCCTACTTTCAGGGTGATTATCTCTGCTGCAGGCTGTCGAGAGCAAGTAGAGGAATTGGCCTCCATTTTGGTCAGTGAATTTTAGTAGGCTGACGTCAGGACCGAAACCGAATGCCAGGGAAGACTGACTGATATTTCTGAGAGGGTCAGGTGTCACCACACATTTGTATGTGTGTGCGTGTATGTGAGAGAGAGAGTGAATGCTTGAGTGTGCGTGATGTTGTGCGGTGTGATGTGTGTGTGTGTGTTTGTCTGTGTCTGTGGTGTCAGTGAGGGCCTGTGTGTGTCTCTCTAGTGCAGTGCAACGTGCGTGTCTATGTCTGTATGTAGGCTACGTGTTTGTGTGTGTGTGAGTACGTGCAAGTGGTTTAACATGACACTGAGTGAGCTACTCCATGCACACACACATACACACACACACGCACACACACACAAACACACACACACACACACAGCACCTGCTGTGGCATCGTGGCAGAGCGATGTGACCTCTGAATGTCAGGCACACGGCTACTGTGTTGCTATATTAGCAGACGGGCGAGTCAGCGTTGGGCTAAGCGGGCACCCGGCACCTCGTCCATCACACTTTATTACACACACCACTGGGAACACACACACAAACACACACACACACACACACAAACTCACTCACTCACTCTCTCTGTTTCTCTTTTGCTGCAACTGCACCCCAGACAACAACTTTGCACAAAGGAAAAAAAAGTCCCCTCTGGCTGATGTCTGTACGTTACATTTACGTTAGTCATTGATTTCAAAGGTCCCGTCAGTCAAAATAGTGTGATTTGATATTCTAAAGTGTATCTATGTATGTATTGTTGTTGTTGTTGTATTGTTATTATTATTATTATTATTATAATTATTAGTAGTAGTAGTAGTAGTAGTAGTAGTTGTTGTTGTTATCATGGTCTATGGTGCTCATCTAAAAGATCATTGTATATCTACAGATGTAAAATATCACTGAATCTCAAAGGAATGATGTATGTGTGAAACTGGCTGGCTCAATACTCTAAATGTGCATCCTGGGAAACAGTCCATGTGATTGGTTAAAATCTAACCATACTCTGAAGCTGTTTGGACACACACAGCAATATAATGCTTTCTTTCCTCCCAGCCTGTTAATGCTAAACTGACAAACATACACACGTATCTTTATGTTCGATGCAAATATGCCCTATGCAATAAACACCAATCTTGAATGAAATGTATATTGTTAGTTACATATCTGAAGCCTTTGTTGTTTTGGATAGCTAAAAACAATGTCTTAGGCATCTCTTGCATCATTGTTGCCAAAGACAGATGTGCTAATTTAAAGCTCTTGATTCAGAGGCTTTTGCTCTGAGAGCTCTTCGACCTGATCTATAAAACTCAACAACCGGTCACCGCAAATGTCCTCAGAGGGCCAGAGAAAACAAGACGAAGGGCCTCGGATCCGATTCAGGAGCTGAGCAGGAACCAGGGCAGACGGATGTAACCCAAGACTCCACAGCACAGGCTCTCCTCAAATGATTGAGAGGAGAGAGAGAGAGAAAGAGAAAGAGAGAAGAAGAAGAAGAAAGAGGGGGAGAGAGGCTCATCCATCGACCTCAGCCCTTCTCAGTGGCCGCTTGAGTGTTTGTGTTTGCGCCTGCGTGGAAGAGCGGTCAAGGAGAGCGGTAAAGGGCACCTGATAAGCTAAAAAAAAGACAAAAGAAAAAGAAAAGAAAGAAACGAGCTCAGATGTTTGTTTTTAACCACAGGCCTTTCATCTGCAAGGACGGGGAGGGAGAGTTATGTGCCACGAAGATGTAAAGGCTGTTAAGCATGCGTTATGCCAGGAAGAAATGTTACACCTCTGGGACTGAGCCATCACACGAGAGAGCTTTACTTGGGCTTTTGTGTTGGCACATAACATACTATTATCTTCGTATACCTTCGTATACATATAGCCTCAGTTTCAACCTGGTCTGTGAAAAATGGTACAGACTGACAAAGCATTTGTCAATTTATGTTCCTTTTTCATGTCATAAACATTTCACAATTTGTTCGCGGAGGACTAACATATAAGTTAAAGTATTTTCCCAATGCTCAAGCTGTCCCCTCGGCACAGATGGCACCAATATGATCTGAGTCATTCTTCTACCACTCACACACTGTGTGATGCTACTTGGTTACATTAAAGCTACAAAATTATGCTGTAGCACGTTGTAAAGTGTTCTAATGATCCAGCACTGTGACACTCCAGTTTTTATGTCTGTGCTTGCGGGTTATATGTTAGTACAAAGTAACAATTTGTAAGGCACTGTTGCACCAAACTAATTAGCATGGGCATAGGCACAAGGCCACAATTTAGCAAACTGTTACCACTGTTACCACGTGCCAGAGTGTTACCCATTTAAAAAAGAACTATGCTTTTTACACCAAGGCTTGCAGAGCACACCCACTGCATCCCTTTAATGAGCTATGTAGCATGTCTACAGTGATCTATTGATATTGATATTTATGAGAATAGATACTTATGCCCCTTAGCACCCATATTCAGTGCCTGTTAGTGCAAAGACTCTTAGCACTCTAATACTACTGAAAGTGTCTTGATCCCACCTGATCAACAGCATTACCTACAGTAGTGCAATATCAAGCATCCCTGATAGCACTCAGTGATACTGTGTTCTCCATACTGTAAATACGTAATATGTCTAAATGAGTTTGAAGCAGGTTTTTAAGGTTGGTGTGATTTAGTGTTTTGTGGCAATCCAGTTCCACTTGCTAGTTCACCCAGTCTTAAGAGCTTTCAATGAAGGCTGTGCAAAGTGCCTGTTTGTGTGTGTGCAAAGTGCCTGTTTGTGTGTGTGCAAAGTGCCAGTTTGTGTGTGTGTGTGTGTATGTGTTGTGGGGGTGGGGGGAAAAGCATTAGTCATGCGTGTCTGCAAAACGGCATTCCTTGCTCCTCAGGCAAGGGAAACTTTCCCTTTGTCGTAGGGAGTTGGGGGGGGGGCAGATAGATGTGTAAGTCACGATTACCATGGCAGTACAGACACACAGTTGAAGTGTATGTGTGTGTTTGTGTTTGCATGTTGTCTGTCTGTCGGCCTGTATGTGTGTAATGAATGGGAGTGTGTGTATGTAGGAGTGGGAGTGCACACACACACATATACGCATACATGTGTGTCTGTGCATCTACGCCTATTCAAGAACACGTGGGAAACATTTGGCTTGGCGGTGGCTGCGTAATGTGACACAGCTGTGCGCATCGAGGACGAGGCTACTTCGCCACGGTGATGGATGTGGAGCTAACTGCCGCGCCTCCACCAGGGAGACCTCAAACCTTGAACAAGATGTCACTTTTTTTTTTTTCAAAGCCTGGGATCATCCCATAAACTCTGTTAAAGAGAAAGTGAGATATCATATCCACCCTGAATCTATTACCTTATATACCCCAGTGATAGATGTTCTCTGTTTCTTGATGTTGATGTGTTTGTATTAACTGTATCAAGAACTTGGTGTATGACAAGTCTTGATAAATTACATGTTTTTTGTGATGTAATTGTTTTTTCTTAGACAGGTTTTTAGCATGCAGGTTTTTATTTGCCAGGAAGATGTCAGTGAGAATGTATAGAGTGTAAGATTTATGGTGTGTAGGTGCTCTTAACTTAAAGAAATAGAGCATTGCTGTTCCTCTCCTCTGTGAATGCGCCCATTCTTTTCGCCATTGACTCACAATCATTGAACGAAGGACCCATTCTCTGTCTCTGCCCTCTTCAATGTGTAGGCCACCCGAAGACTATTATCACATAAATCAGGCCAAGCCCAGCTGAACTTTAAAGAAATGTCTTGTTGACTTTAATCAATCCCACAAAACGCAGGGCAAACAGCAAGGCAAACCACATCAGAAAGTGAATTCCATAGACTTCTCAACACAGACTTGCTTTTTAATTCGACCAGGGCAGACTACACACCCAAGTGTCAGACAGACCCACCCATGACTTATTACAGAGGTCGAGAGCTCAGGTCGATAAGAACATCTGAAATAAATAACTCTCACTCAGACACAGACATACACATGCACACACGCACATACACACACACACACACACATACTGACCTAGCCTACATGCTCACGTAGGCACACTTTTCACTTTTGCACTTGCACAATCACACAGACACACACACACAACACACACTCACACAACTAAACATACATACACACACATCATGCAATGTAAGCATTGCCCTTGACTCCAGCAGAGTACACACACACACACACACACACACACACACACAAACACACCAGTGTGGGGGGTTGGTGGGGTTGCAACACAAACATGGCTGGAGGTGTGCCATAGCTCTCCCCCTCAGCTCCACTGACAGTGCTGGTCAACAGGCCCAGGAAATCTCCAGGAAAGCCAGTAGTCTTAGGTTCCAGACCTCAACCGGACGCTCCAAAGCCGGGGGTTCAGACCCAGGCCTTCCGCTGCTGATGTGTGTGTATGTGTGTGTGTGTGCGTGTGTGAGAGAGAGTGAGAGAGAAAAAGAGTGTGTGTTTGTGTGTGTGAGAGAGAGAGTGAGAGAGAAAAAGAGTGCGTGTTTGTGTGTGTGTGTGTGTGTGTGTGTGTATGTGCATGCGTGTGTATGTTTTGGAGGGGGTAGAGAAGACGCAGTTTTGTCCCCCCAGTTTTAACCTGGTTTAAAAGGAATGTTAAATACCTGATCCCACTGTTGAGAGGAGAAGAGGAAAATGGGAGAAAGAGAGAGAGAGGGGGATGCAGAGCAAGAAAAAGTGTGTATGTGAGTGTGGTTGCGTGCATGCATATGTGTGTGTGTTTGTGTGTGTGTCTGAGAGGGACAAAGCCAGAGAGAGAGAGATGGAGTTTTCTTATTCCATCATCAGTGGGTATTATTGAAACATTTCAGCAACTACACAGCTATCAGATTCCTCAAGTTGGGCCTGCTGTTTGATTTAGCCTGCACATGTGTTGAAATTACCCTCATGTGTTAAAGCTGCCCTCATATTGGCTCAGCAATTTTGACAATTGTATTTGGCCTCCAAGTGTTTGACACTTAACATATGTTGGATCCCATTTCAAGCCTTTTTGGTCTGAATAGATCCATGTTTCTTTTCTTTGCGTTTGCACACTATCACGCATTCTATAGTGTACACATTCAATGTGTGTGTGTGTGTGTGTGTGAGTGTGTGTGAGTATAAGTGTTAGTAACTCAATACTCTTAGATTCTCTCAATGTTGATGCATCACTACAGTGACAAAAAACAACACAAAAGTCAGTTGAGTTGCCTTAGTTACCAAAGAACTCTGAAAAGGGTGTGTGTGCTTGTCTGTGTGTGTGTATGTGTATGTGTGTGCGTGTGTGTGTGTGTGAGAGAGAGAGAGAGAGAGAGAGAGTTTGCCAGGGTTGGTGTCTTAGAATGTGTCTTTTTTACTCCTGAGCACATTGTCAGAGCCATCCGTTCTCTGCTCCATTTATTTGAATGGGATTGATATCTTTGTATCTTTACCTGTGCATCTGGCTCTGCAGGCTGTCTTCAGCCTGGTGACAGTCTGTGGGTCCAGCCTATGGCCCCCAGGCTACGGTAATCCCTGGTCCTGAAACAACAAACCGCTTCTGTTACCCACTCCATTCAGCTCCACACACACGAACGCACACACACACACACACACACACACACACACACACACACACACACACACACACACACACACACATACAACCCCCAACCTCCCCAAGCAACAACACGACCCCCACCACTCTGCCAGCTGTCACAGTAAGCTGAGACTGGGCGGGTCTACAAGGTCGAGCATACGTGTGTGTGTGTGTGTGTGAGAGAGAGCGGGACTTAGTGAATGAGTATGTGTGCATGTATGGGTTTGTGTGAGTGGGACAGTACAGAAGCCACTGTGTGTGTCTGAGTGTACTTGTGTGTTTGTAGGAGTGAGAAAGCGTATGTCTCTGCCTGTGTGTGTCTTTGTGAGAATGTGTGTAAAGGAGTGTGTGTGCATGTGAGCATGCTTAGTTGTGGGAACATTTTTTAAAAAGTATCTTTGGTGTGTGTGACTGTGAGTATGTGTTTCTGAGTGTATGATAGATCGAACATGTGTTAATCTGTGAGTGAGTGGGCGTATGTGAACATTTTTATTCTTGTGTGTGTACGTGTGAGTGAGTGCCATTGCCAAAGCTTAGTGCTTTCTCTCTCTCTCTCTCTCTCTCTCTCTCTCTCTCTCTCTCTCTGAGCCTCTGGTTCCCATCAGGCCGTGAGCGAAGGCCAATCTGATGCGGAGCTGGTTTGGGTTTCATGGCCACGCTCCCCTCTCATGCTGCAATAACAAGACTGACATCAATAACACACCCTCGCACAAAACAGGCCAGGACAGGGCTGCCTGCGCACACACACACACACACATACACACACACACACACACACACACAGAATCTGACTGTGACTGACTACACACACACATGCACACATGCAATCAAATGCACTCATACACACTCACACAAGCATAGACAGCCTTATTCAAACTTACACACACTTACAGCACATGCAGTCAAATACTCAAAGAATTTACACACACACAAACACCACACAAACACATACAAAAACATGTATTTTTACAGGAAATACACACATACACAAAATACCAAACACTAACAGTCACACACACACACACACACATACACACACATCTAAAGACACACATTCCCTCCCACAGACGGTCTCATCCATGTAGGGATGACCTTTGACCTTTAGACCGCCTCTTTAAGCCTGCCCTGACTCATAGCCATAATATCCAGGAAGGAAGACATTGAGAAGCAAAAACGCTTCACTTATCAGGGACCAGAGCTTTTGGCTCAGACTCACTGCCTTGACTCTGCACAGTGGTGGCCAACACACCCCCTCCACCACACACAAACACACACACACACACGCATAAACACACACACACACACACACACACACACACACACACGCTCAGATGCACTGATACACACACACACACCCTCACTCCTCCATCTCTCCCTCCTGTCTTCCTCCTCCTCCTCTCCTTCCTTGATTAAAAACACTTGCCTTGAGGTGAGAGCCGAAAGGTCTGACCCCAGATCAGTGTGCCTCCATTGGAATCCGCATCACAGTGTGGCCCCCTTCCCACTTCACTTCCCTAGCTGATCCCAGACCAGCCTCATGGCCTTGTTTTTCACCCCCACCCCACTCCAAACCTTGCACAGAACCCCCGAGGAATGGAATGTAGCCGTCAGAGTCAGCCTGGGTTTTTGTAAAAACAGCACTGGGCCCCCGTAGCATATTGGGCACACGCAGTGTGGGGAGGCCAGTCAATGCAGAATCAGAAGGAAGGGATGAGAGAGAGAGGAGGAGAGGGAGAGGAGGAAGAAAGGAGAGGGAGAGGAGAGGGAGAGGCAAGGCCTCGGCCCGACTTAATGAAAAAGAATTCCAGCCCTCCGGGCCACAGTCAACACAGCAGGGCTATAATTAAAGTCAATTAGCTCATCAACTTTAGATAGAGTTAAGTGGTGTTTACCCAACGCTAGGCTAATTGTGTGGCATATGGTGAGTCTGGTTAAGAGAGGAGGTGGTAGTGGAAAAGAGGAGAGGGAAGTGTGTGTGTGTGTGTGTGTGTGTGTGTGTGTGTGTGTGTGTGTGTGTGTTGGAAGGGTGGGGTGATAAAGAGTTTTCCAGTAATACCTGGGGAATGTTATTGGAGATTACCTGAGCTAATGATGCGAGGCCTCGGGACAGGGAAGTGAGGCTTGGGTGGGGTAGTGTGTGTGTGTGTGTGTGTATGTGTATATATGTGTGTGTGTGTGTGTGTGTGTGTGTGCAGGGGAGATCTAAGGACGGAAACACACGCAGTGGTGCCCCTGTGTGGGCCAGGCATTTTGTGTGTGTGTGTGTGTTTGTGTGTGTGTGTATGTGTATGTGTGTGTCAGTTGCTTGTTCTGCTTGATATCTTAGGTTTGCTGGGCAACATTTTGTGTCATTAATAGCTATTTCACCTGTAATTGCTGAGTTACATGAATTTTATTCACCTTTTATTAACGTTCTCCTCTCAGTGAAATTGCATTCAGAAAACCTTGTGCCAGTTGTTGCTTGTGGTCGCTGCTACTGTTGATACCAAAGATCCACAGAGGGCACTGTTTTGTCACTTTGTACACAAGCAGACCTGTTCTCCTCTGTTAAATCCTCCATGTGCTTCGCAGCCAACACTGACCACTAATGGCTACCGAGCTTTCTAGAGCTGAGAATCAGGCCTGTACTCTCACACTCTCTCTCTCTCATCTACCACCACCCATGCACCACCACCACCACTCGAGGAGGAGGAGAAGGAGGAGGCGGCAGTGTCACGCAGCAGTTGTCTTGCCAGGCTAACCCACAGGCTTCCCCAGCAGCTGTTGAGTCTGTTCTGGGCTCTATGGAGCCCAGTGATCCTTCTCTAACAGGAAAGATCCGGACACCTGCTCTCCCCCACCACCACCACCACCATCACCAGCAGCACCACCATCACCCCACTAACACCAGCCCCACCGTCCACCACCTCCTCCCCAGTCTGGCATGGAAGGAGCAGGGTAACCTTGGCTGTTAGGAGGCGAGAGGTGGCTGGGAGGGTAGAGTGGCAAGGGTTTAAGAGAGAGGTGATGGAAAAAGAGGGAGAGGGAGATATAGAGAGAAAGATAGAGAGGGAAAGATAGAGAGAGGAGGGGAGGGGAGAGAGAGAGAGAGAGAGAGAGAGAGGAGGCCAGAGGAAAAAAAAGTTTCAGTAAAAGGTCATTTGTTCAGGGAATTATGGGTATTGGGAAAGACAAGGATGGGCTGAGGCATCATGTTTTTTTCATGTTTTCTGAGCGTCGGACTGTAGATGTAAGAGAAAATGACAAAACCTCTGGTCTAAAACCTCTGGAACACATGTAGAGAGGAGTTTCAATTTGGTTCCCTTCATTGTGTTCATGGTGTGTTCACAGCCTAAGATAAAGCCTGCTTTAAACTTGTGTGTAAAAATGAACTAGCTAATTGATTAAGGGATTGATTGATTGAATTTCAAAACTCTATGAACACACATTTGGAGTTCTGTTTCATGTCTTGTGATATTGACTGCTTGGTTTTCAAATCGACTTTACACTTGCATGTGTTCGTCACAGGTAACTCTACCCCTTGTTAAAGGCTCTCTGCTGAACGTCACCTTGCTATGTCCTCCAGTACAGAGGATCTGATACACATGCACACACACACAGACACACACACACACACCCTCCACTTGTGGTCATGTTTTTATTAGTCCTCCTTAATACAGCCACAAGATGGGTCACCTGACCTTGACCCTTGGACCACACGGCCCACTCATGAACGCACTCATAACATCCGATAAGCACTCCGCTTTGCATCTGGAATGTGAACTAAGGGGAGTTATAGCGATATTACTCCCCACAGCAACACAGCTGGCTGGCCAGTGAAATACAAATCCTCTATAAAGGCTGTTGAAAGGTGCTCAGAGATGTCAGTTACCTTGGCTTTGTTTTTGTTGGAGAGAACTGGGCAAGGAATGTGAGGAGTGTGTTGCCAATAGGGGTGGACATCCTGGCTTGAAGAAAGTAAAAGTCCAAAAGTATGGTGCATCTGTGATCATGTGACTGTCACATAACATTCTGTGGATATTTAATTTGCTGCTTGCTGGGGAATGGTGGCGCAGGAGGTAGTGGTGCTGTTAGGCAACTGGAGGGTTGCAGGTTTGAGTCCCAGCCCCTTCTGACCTCATCGAAGTGTCTTTGATCAAGATACTGATCTGCAGGGCATGGCAGCCACTGGTGTGTGAAATTGTAAAGCGCTTTGAGTGCTCGAAGGAGTGGAAAAGTACTATATAAGAGCAGTCCATTTACTTTGTTGTATTGTTTGCCCTGAAGAAGACTCCTATCTGTGCCTGGGGTTGGACTTACTTAAAACACTACTAAAAACAAAGGAAAGTCCATTTTTGTTTTTTTTTCTTTCTTCCAAAAGTATATTTTTCTGCGGCCCATGCACATGTAGCAATGGGTGATTAACCACATGGACCTGACCGAGGGGTTTTGATCATTCACATCAGTCAGGTTAGCGAGTGGTTGAAGCATACTGGGCTCTATGCCCTACATAATCAGTGTCTGTCTCTGTGGCCCCTCTTCTTTTCTCAACCAAATCAAAAATCAACCCCCCTAACCCCCCAGTAAGTCAGCCCCCCCCCAACTAACCCTCCCATTTCGATGGCCCTGCTGGTAGGGCTTCTGCATGGTGGGGATATCCATCTCTGATTGTGGAGAAAGAGCTCATGACAATGAAACAAACAAGTTTGCTCTTCATTCTTCCCTCTTCTTTTCTTTTCTCTTCTCTTTTCTTCTCCTTTCCTCTCCTCTCCTCTTATCTCTCTTGCAGGATCAGTGCTCTGTGTCCTTGTTCTGAAGTGGATCCGTCAGCACATCCATCATATTAGAATTTCTGATGAGCAGAGAATAATTAATCAGGAGGGTTGCCCACTCCATGACCACCTCAGGGTGGGAGGAACTTCTGTCATGGTAGTCGTTCTCTCTCTTCTCTTGCTTTTTTCTTCTTTTTCTTGGTCACCCTTTCAAAAGCTTAATGAGGCACCAGTACTCTCACCTCTTCCCCTCTTCCAC
This sequence comes from Tenualosa ilisha, assembly GCA_015244755.2. NCBI lineage: Eukaryota > Metazoa > Chordata > Actinopteri > Clupeiformes > Clupeidae > Tenualosa > Tenualosa ilisha. The sequence continues at coordinate 4,138,619 of PYXC01002150.1, read as the reverse complement.
TTCTTTCACCCCATCGCTTTTTGGTTCTTTTCTTCGCTTTGGCGGCAGGGACATAAGGACTCAGCAAAATAGACTAGAACGACATGCTGTGGCCTTTGTGCTGCTGATTCGACAGACCATGCTTTTTGACACCCAGGATCGATGTGGCATTATCCTGTGTTGGGATTGTCTGTGTGTTTCTGTGTGTGTGTGTTTGTGTATATATATGTGTGTTTCTGTGTGTGCGTGGGTGTGTGAGATGGTGGTGAGACATGTCTTGGGTTTCTGAATGGCATCATTTGCCGAGGACTCCAACCTTGGCCTTCTGAGTTGTTGAAGAGTGTGTGCGCCCTCGTGTGTGTGTGTGTGAGTGTGTGTTTGTGTGTGTGTATACAGGTGTTAATGTGTGCACAAAGGACAGGGATTCAAATACAGTTTATGCACTTGTACACTTGTGTATCTATGTATGTGCATGTGTGTGTGTGCCCACATGTGCCCATGAATCAAAATAGTGAGAAACAAATGCGTCGCTTGTGAATGGGAGCTGTTAAGACATTCTGATGAACTTGACCTGCGAACCCCCCGCCACCCCCCACCTCTGAAGCAACCAGCAGCCACTAGGACACCCAGATAGGATCCAATCAGGGAGGGGGTGGAAGGGAAAACTGTCTGCGACCAGGGATGTCCTTCTGAAGGGCACAGGGAGGAGGACAGGGAGGGGTGGGTGGGTGGACGAGGATTGAAAAGGGTGTGTGGACGTAGAGGTGGTGTGTGGAAGACAAAATGCTGATCCACTGGGAACACTGCTGGTGAGAGCGTAGAACAGTGTGGCACAGCGTAAAAGGAGTTGGCACTCAGAGGAGAGGTCAATGCCTGACAAACCTGGTGGCTGCCCTCTCACTTTCTGGGATGGGCACAGCTGCTATACTAGCACTGTACACTATTATAATATATATATATTATATTATAATATAATATATATTATATTATATTATATTATATTATATTATATTATATTATATATATTATATTATATTATATTATATTATATTATATGATGCTATACTGTAACTATAACCACCAGCTATTGTTATCATAAACATTACTGTTTGATTGTAATTCAGTTTTATTAATTTACTGTATTTATTGCTATTATGACTTGAATGGATATTTGTTGGATAAAAATAAATAATTAAACCCATGGAACAACAGGAACAGTGACTTAAATGTATATCATATGTCGCTGTGCCACACCAAACCATTCTAGTGTTAGGCCTACTATTTTCAAAAATAGTAATTGAATTCTCTTCAACTGCCTCTCACGGGAGCGAAAGAAAAACCCTTGTGTCCCAGACAACAGATGGAGTGACAGCACAAAGATGAAGACCATGGTTGGGGGGCGGTTAAGGGGGGTGTCGAGTAACCAGTGAGTAACTGCTCGAAAATGTTAGCGGGAAAGAGTGAGAGAGAGAGAGAAAGAATAGGTTACAAAAAAAGGGTAGCTAGCAACAGAGGATAGGAAATGTGAGCAGAGTCAGTTATATCACCAATGGGCCACCCAGCCCCAAGGGAAATAAGAGGGAGGAAAAATAACCCTTAATCTCTCCAAACAAACAGTGAGGAAAGGCGAGCCGACTGTTGGGTGACGTGGACATTTCTCCGCGCTTGAAACTTCAAACAAATCATGGACTATTTCACTAGAACCCAGCCTGCTACGATGATTCCCACATCACTTGCATTGTCATGAAAGCTAAAGACTATCAGGTTCACTGGATGGATTGTAGTCCTTTATGTGACATGTCAAATCAGGAGATTGGGTGAGAGCATTTTCAATGCATTGTCTGCATGAGCAGATGCTAGCAGCTAGCAGGAGCTAGTTTATCGTAGCACATGCTGCTAATACACAAGTGTTCTCCATCATAGGATAATATGAGAAGGATCTGGGCAAGCCAGGGCCCAAGGGAAACCTGTGTCTCTTAAGGGTGCTCATCTTTCACCAAGGAATGATATGAACAATTACCACTTAAGTCCCTAGAGTTACACTAACAAATGGCAGATAAGGGACATGGGATCCTCAGAAACAAATAACTTCCTGTTCACTAATTAGTCCAGGTTAGGGACTTCAAATAAAGGAACGAATGAATGAATGAATGAGTGAATGAACTGACCAAAAAATGACTGCTGAAATGCTTGTTTTTGGTTAAGGTCCTTAAATGATTGCACATGCTCAAAAGCTTTCCATGTAATTTGCAATATTAATACCATGAGTCTAGGCATTGCATGTTCTTTTTTTCATGATGTTATTAGGCACTGATTATTAACATAAAAGGGGCAATATTAGTTCAAAACACAGTCATCAGAGAGAAAGAAGGAAAGAAAGAAAGGGCAAAAAGAGGAAGAGAGAGAACTTAGATAGATTTCCATGGACTTTGTACAAGTCTGTATCTCCACCCTGAGAGGGAGAGCTGTCAATTGATTTTTTTCGCACTCAACTGTGTGTTACTTTTCATCAGCAGAGAGTCCGGGGCTATTTCGAGCACCACTGAAGCTACTGTCCTTCCTGATCCGATCCCCTAGGCAACCAATGCGGTCATTCCTTCCAGAAAGCAGAGAGCCTCCTGTAACCAAACACCAGTGGGGCCCCATAGGAACCAAATGAGTCTGTGTGTGTGTGTGTGTGTGTGTGTGTGTGTGTGTGTGTGTGTGTGTGTGTGTGTGTGTGTGTGTGTGTTTGCATGCAAGTGTTTGTGTGTGTGCGCGCATGCACTTATGCAAGTGTGTGCGTATCTGTGTGTGTGTTTGTGTTTGTGTGTATGAGTATGTGTGTGTGCTTCTATGTTTTTCTTTGTGTGTGGATGCGTATCTGAATGTGTGTGTTTCTGTGTGTGCATTTGTGTATGTGAGATCTGTGTGTGAGTATGTGCGTGTGTGTGCTTGTGTGTGTATTTGTGCTTGTGTAAACAAGAGAGGAACGCACAGAAACAAAAAGAATGTTCACATAGGCAAATATTATATTTTAACACATATAATGATGTTGTTTGAACACGTCACAAATGTTTTGATGAACAAGCATGGTGGTTAGAAACCTCTAATGGTTAATAATAATAAATAAGCAATTAATAAGCTTTATTTAATTAGAAATTCACTTCAGGAATGACTAGACAAACAAGAGGAAGTGAAATCAGTGTCAGCCTTCTGTTAACATCATCCCATCCTTACAATGGATCTCTCGCCCATCCTTTTTCTCCCAGACAGACCTCACCACTCCGCTCTCTATTCCTCCTCTTCTCTCACTCCAACACTATTTTACCCCCTTCTACTGCCCTTATCCTTCTGCAGCTCCTTGCTATTCTAGTCCCCACTTTCTTTCTTTTTCTCCCTCTCTTTCTCTCCCTCTCTCTCTCCCTCCCTGCCTCTCTCTTTTCTTCCATCTTTACCTTTGCTACTTCCTTTCTCTTTGCTCTCACCCTTTCACTCTATTTTTCTTTCTTTCTTTCTTTCTTTCCTTCTTTCTTTCTTTCTTTCCCAGCTCCCCCTCAGCTCTAACAATACCCCTCCACTCCCATCTATTTCCCTCCGCTCACCTTCCTCTCTCTTTCTTTCTCTGTCTCTCTGTATTTTCTACCTCTCCCCCCCTCCATCTCTCCCTCCCTCTCTCTCTGTCTCTGCCTCTCTCTGTTTCTATGGGCAGTGCCTCTGCTTTGTTTGCCACCTTGAAACCCAAGCCGCCTCAAATAGTAACATCTTTCAGGCTGCAGGACCCTGCTAAAGCATTAGCTGCAACCTGATCCAGCCACGCCAACAGAAGCTTATTATTGGGTAAATAGAGGGCAGCTGGAGAATGACGCAGGCTCCCATTCTCGTCTGCAGGGGGCGACATGAGAGAGACTATGCCCAAGCTGATGTTACTGCATGAGGTAACAGCACCAGCTGCTCAATCACAAATACTCTGGTATTACAACTCCTCTGCTCTTATACTGGCAAATGATAAGCTTGGGTTTGTTAGCACCTAACTGAGTTAACTTCCCAATCGCCAAAGTGTTTGCCAGTGGCTAACTACCAACCAGCTATGGTGATAAGGAAATGAACCCCAGTCTAATGACTATGTAAATATCTCCACCAAATTAGTGCAATATTTGATATTAGATTAATCACATTTCCCACAGATGCCACAGGAATGCATAATAGGTCAACATGACAACAGCATTGCCAAGTCTCTATTATGGGCTGTAGATAGAGATCTTAATGAGGATAAGGATCTAAAGAGCACATTTAATCTCTTTGTGTTGGGGCTAATGCCCACATTTGTGTATTATCTGACCTTTGAAGAGACAAAGGCAGAGCTGAATAGTTTGGGAGGGTTTAGACAAGGCAAATGGATCTAAGGAATGAGAGGGGGGGGGGGGGGGGAGATGAGCTTCTGGGAAAGAGCACTTCTGCTGAGCACATAAACACACATACAGAGAGATACACACTTCTTATGACTCCTGCAATGCACTCTGCGTGTGTGTGTGTGTGTGTGTGTCTGTCTGTGTGTCTGTGTGTCTGTGTGTCTGTGTGTGTCTGTGTGTGTGTGTGTGTGTGTGTGAGAGAGAGAGAGAGAGGGAGTGAGGGGGGGAGGGAGTGTGCTTGTGTTTGTGTTTGATGCAGTCCCAAGCACCCTGGTGAGTAAGAAAACAGTGAGTCTCTTCCCCAGGACTGCTCTTGTGATTCTTAGACACCCAAAGATAACCAAAGCAGCTCAGCTTTTGGGACAGACTGCTACTCCAGCAAAAGCTCATCTTGAGATGGACCTCCACTACAGGAAAAGGAGGAAAGGTTGCAAGTCAAGCAAAATTCCTTCAGGTGAAAAAAATAAACAGATTCATAGAAAGTGTGATGGAGCTGGGGTGAGACTGGAGAAAGAGAGATAGAAAGAGAGGACTTAAAAGAGAGAGAGAGATGAATGGAAGGTGATGGTTTTCCAAAGACTGAGAGAAGCACAATGAGAACAGGCACAGAGAGGGATGGTTTTCCATAGAGAGCGGGAGGGAGAGGGCCAGAGAGAGAGAGTGAGAGAGGGGGGCTAGAGTGAGAGAGGAAGAGAAAGAGAGAGATAGAGAGAGAGGTTTCTCAGCAGGACAGCTCTAAGTTTTCTCTCACATGTGTTCCACATAAAGACTATCAAAGGCTTTGGTCCCCCCTGCTGCCGAGGCCTGCCTTGCTGTAAAGAGCCATCAAATGAAAGTGTGACAGACTGAAGGGCCTGTAATGGCTATATGAGGGGCTGGAGAGAGTCCAGACACACACACACACACACACACACACACACACACACACACACACACACACACACACACACACACACACACACACAAAAACACATGCACACATATGCATGCACATACACACGGGCACATACACACGTAAAGACACACACACACACACGCGCACGCGCACACACACACACACACACACACACACACATACACACATACTAATACACATATACACAGACAGACACACACATGCACTCACACACACAGACATATGCATACATACACATCTGTGTGTATGTGACAAACTGGCACGTGCACACAGACACACACACACAAATATACATACACAGAAACAAACACACATGCACACATGCATTGTATACACCCATGCGCGCCTGTGTACACACACACACACACACACACACACACACACACACAGGGACACACATACGCACACACACATACATACACACACACAAACATTAGTCGCTATTTTATGACCAAAAAGCCCTCAGGTCCTCTACTCTACCCCCCACTCCTCCCTCTCCTCTTCAGTCCTCTCTCATTTACTTGGGGTAATCAGTCAAGGTGTTTATCTACAGTCAAACCAACAGGCCAGACCCCCAGGGTCCCATAGAGCCTCCCCACAGCCAGAGTCTCCTGCCCTGAGACAGACCGCTCGGCCGCTTCTCCTTCCCTATGCCTCTCCAGTCTGCTTCCTGGGCTAGAAGGTCTGCTTTTCCAGGCCTGGTAAGGTAGCAGGGAGAGGTACTGGTGTGTGTGTGTGTGTTTGGTGGGTGGTGGGCTAGTGCATATGTGATTGTGTAGGGAGAGTCAGCGTGCTAGTGTGTGTGTCTAGGGGATGTTGGGGGTTCAGTGTGCTAGTGTGTGTGTGAGAGTCTGCATATATGTGTGTGTGTGTGAGTGTGTGTGTGTGTGTGAAAGGGGGGTGGTGGTTGTGATTTGATTTATCACCACGAATGTTGTTTGTCCCACTCCACTGGGCAATGAAAGGGCCTGAAGTGCATCCAAGAGTGCATTGCTAACAGCACGTCAGCGTGGAACAAGCGCACAGCGCCTGCTGTCAATCCAGCACTGCCACGACAGGGTTTCTGTCCAGCCACTGCTGAAAAACTTGAACCAAAGCTGATGAACTTTTGACTTCAAGTTTTTGTGATTGTCTCCTGTTGTGGTAGAGGTGGAGTAGTGTTATTGTACGCTGCGGCAGATGAGGAGTGTGAATTTTTTTTTTTGTCATAAAAATCATGGTCTCCTTTTTTTATAATAAACTGCCAGGACCTGTTCAGTTTTTCACACTTGAGTGTCCGAGTTGTTCTTACAGTTTAGGAGAGGAGGTTTATATGGTTTCAAACTTTTAGTCCTTGGATTTATACCTTGTTTACATTGTAACTGTTGTTAGTTATGGTGATGATCACCAAATTAGTCAGTGAGATATGTTGATATACTTTCACTTTTGTGACTCAATTCACCTTTCCTTGTTGTATGCTAGTTGTGTGTATGTTCCACAAATATTGGCTTCATGGTTTGGCCTAACTTATCTCTGTGTGTGTGTGTCTCTGTGTGCATGTGTATGTGTGGGCGGTCAACTTTATCTGCTCCTTACAGGGGCTTTCTGGATCATGCCCTCCAGACGTGGGTGATGGCCCGGGGTTGTAGAAGTGGGGATGGTGGTCTGGGGTCCAGTAGAGGTCTTTGGCCGAGGGCAGGGGAGAAGGAGGGGTGTGTGTGTGTGTTGGGGGGGGGGGGGGGGTGTAGGGATGAGTGCCACACCTGCTGGGTAATCTGTCATTACAGCTGGGGACAGCACTCAGCTGTCTCTCCTAATCACCCCCAGCCTCCACTACCACCATCCACAACTGTCCCAAACACCCGAAAAACACCCCCGCATTCCACACACAGCTCCTGTTACTCCTCTTTCTCTCCCTCTCTCTCTCCTTTTTTCTCCCTATATGTTTTACCTTCTTTCTCTCTCTGTTTTTCTTACTCTCTTGCCCCCTCCTTCTTCCCTCCCTGTTTGTTTGTGTGTGTGTGTGTGTGTGTGTGTGTGTGTGTGTGTGTGTGTGTGTGTGTGTGTGTGTGTGTGTGTGTGTGTGTGCAAATGTGTGAGTAAGTCTGTAATTCTCTGTGTGTCCTTCTGGACACCCATAGCTCATGCCTCATATCACACTCTCTTAAAAAGAAGTGTCAGAAAGAGAGAGAGAGAGAAAGAGAGAGAGAGAGAGTGTGTGTGTGTGTGGTGTGTGTGTTTGTGAGGGAGATAGAAAGAAAGAAAAACAAAAAAGAAAGAAAGGATGAAGGAGAGAAAGAGATGAGAGAGTAGAAAGATGGAGAAAAGAAAGACAGACAGTGGGAGGGTGTGTGTGTGTGTGTGTGTGTGTTTGTGTGTGTGAAAGAGAGGCAGAGTGAGAGAGCGAGAGAGAGAGAAAGAGTGTGTGAGAGAAAGATAGTGAGAGAAAGAGAGAAAGAGAAAGTGTGTGTGTGAAAGAGAGAGGGAGATTGAGAGAGCGAGAGAGAGAGAGAGAGAGAGAGAGAGAGAAAGAGAGTGTGAGAGAAAGATAGAGAGAGAGAAAGAGAGACAAGAAAAGCAAGCGGAGAGTAGAGAGTAATGGCTGTGAAGTGGTGGACACTGTTGTGCTCCTGAGAACCCTATCTTCCTCTTATCACACCAGACCTCTTGGAAATGTCAGCAGGGACTAATGGTGATGACATCACACTTCACCCTGCTCTGATAGAAACACACCGGGGCTGTCTGCACGGCTTGTTCCAACCAACACCATCTCACAGAGCACAGATCCACCCTGCATTTGTTTGTGGGGGCATGCATTAGTGCAGTTTGTATGTGTATGTGTGTGTGTGTGTGTGTGTGTGTGTGTGTGTGTGCATGTATATAAGACTCTGTGTGCATACTTGTGACTGCGTTTCTGTTTGTTTTTGTAAGCCTGTGTGTGTGTGTTTGTGTGTGTTAGGTGGTGGTGTATGGTTGGTAAAGGCTAGCCTTGTCCGTGAGAGACAGACAGTGTGTGTGTGTGTGTCTGTGTGTCTGCGTGTCTGTGTGTGTGTGTGTGTGTGTGTGTGTGTGTGTGTGTGTTGGGGGGGGGGGGGGGGGCTTGCATGCCAGACCACTGTGAGTGCTTCAGCTCTCATCTGTCTGTCAGCATCAGGAAACCTGACAGGGTCACTTCCTCCTTCAGGCCCCTCCTTGATGATGGACCTGTGCTCACTGCTGCAGGGCTAAAGCAGCACACGCACACACACACACACACACACACACACACACACTAATGCATACACACATTAACACACACCATTGATGTTGATCCCACACACCTCACCCAAGCACACTCACACACACGCAGGCACATACATACTGTTGATGTTAATCAACACACCCAACCCATTGCTGCAGGGATATAAAGGGTGGTGCCCCATTTTCTGCCAACAGATTTTAGGGGCTGTGGACTTGGTGGTGGTGTGTGTACAGGGTGGGGTCAGGTGGGGGTGGGGGTCAGATTGACCTGTGATAGATGGTGCCCAAAGGGTCTGTGCTCGGACCTGACCCCTTCTTCTGCCTCAACGACTCAGAGTACTCGGAAAACTCTGCAGAAAAGAAATGGAATGGAAAGAAAAGAAATGTGGAAAAAAGTGATCCCAAATCAGTGTCATCTATCACTGTCTGTGAGCTGTGTTCCCAGTAGATGGGACTGGAAGCTGCTTATGGACCTGCTGTTTTGCATTAGGCCACGAGAGACAAAGGGCCAACCGCTGGAGAAAGGTCAGGCCCTGGGGGGCGGGGTGGGGTGAGGGCATGGGGAATGGGAATGGGGCTTGTGGTGGTTTAGGGTAGGGTGGGGATGGGGTATTGAGGTGGTGGGAGGACTATTTGTGGCTGTTGTCATTCTGCTGCTTTGCAGAATAAGACAGTATGGGCATTAGAGTCCCCTGTGCTTTCCTGCAGAGAGTCAGAGAGTCAGACAGAAAGATAGAGGGAATCCAGGAAAGAGACAAAGAGAGAGAGAAAGACAAACAATAAATATGGAAGAAACAGAGAGTGCAGATGAGAGAGAGAAGAGAGAGAAGCACTATTGGGTGAAGAATGGAGAGAGAGAGAGAAAAAAGAGGGAAAAATAGGAGGAAAGAGAGAAAGAGAGAGAGAGAGAGAGAGAAAAGAGAAGGGTGTGTGCAAATCAGACGAGGACTGACACAAGCATGTGTAGAGATATTTATGGGCTACACTCACTCCCATTGTGTTCCTACGGAAGCTGTGCTAAGGTCAGGCCAGCAAACACCCCCATGAATCGACACATGCCACATGGGATGGAACAGAAGCTAAGGAGACACACACGGCAGTTGTACTCACTCCTCTCCACCCTGCACCCTGGGCTTGTCTACCATGTTCCCTTTCTGCCTCTGCAGCCAGCATGGCATGCTTCAGATTCCTTTTTTCAAAGGCTTCCTTAGTCATATCTTCAAGGGGAATCATTAAGTCAATAAAGTAAACAATACGCTCACACTCAGAAGAATTACAAGTGATGATATAATTTCTGGTCTCATAGCAGTGATGATATAATTTCTGGTCTCATAGCAGTTGAAGTTGCCGGTAATCCTCTCTCAGTGGTGCCTGGATGTGCCTCCTCTATTGTTCTCCCATTGGCTGTTGTGTTGGTATTAACTATGTGAGAGTTCACCTCAACTCACTTTTCTTCAAATATGCAAAAGCCATGGATGGACACCCACATAGACAGATTGACTGTTAAGGCTGTTATATAGGCCTGTCCCTACATCCCAATATTAAGGCATCCCTCTTGACTTTCTGTTTGAACTTTTAAACACCACCAGTCTGATATTTGTTTATTCAATAAATACATTAAAATAAATAAAAAATATAAAATGTTATTTATAACATTTATAAGTAAATGTATGTATATTAGTTTACAACACACAACTTTATCAGTCCCAACATTGCACATTAACCCACTAGTCTACAACTGGGGTCCCACATTAACCCACTAGTCTACAACTGGGGTCCCACATTAAGAAGTCTTTTCTCCACATGATTGCCCTCTTCATAGACAGTAAAGAGGTTTCCATTGATTATCATTCCCTTGCTTCCGTGCCCTGCTGTTACCTTTTGCATGAAGTCTGATACGATTGCTCATCATTGTTAAAAAAGCAATACCAGACAGCTAATGCAGACTAATGCATGAATAACTGTTGTGAAGAATTGTCCAAAGGTGGAATATTTGTGTGTGTGTGGGGGGGGGAGGGTAAGAGGAGTAATGTGTGTGTGTGTGTGTGTATGTGTATGTGGGCATGGAGAGTAATCTTTGTGTGTGTGTGTGTTGGCAAGGAGAGTACTCTGTGTGTGTGAGTGTGCAAGAAGGGTAATCTATGAAGGAGTGGTGTTGCATGTGAAGGATTCCAGCGTATTACACAGCACTTAGCACTTAGCGTGGGTCTGCTATTGACCCACACTGGGCTTGAAATGCATTCTGGCCTTGGATAGAAATAAACTAGAAGCAGCGAGGACTGGGACTGGCACCAGTACCCTCAACACACACACACACACACACACACACACACACACACACACACACACACACACACACACACACACACGTGTATGTGTATACTGTACATGCAGACACAGACAAGTTGAACCCACACATACATAGTTCACAACACACATATACACACACACACACATGCACACACACACACACACACTCACACACACACACATACACACTAAGATAAATTCATCCAAACCTAAACACACACACACACACACATGCACACCCCAGCATCGCCACCCAGTCTCACTCAGAGAAAATATCCTGGCGCTCACCAACCATAGCCAGTGTTTACATTACAATTTCCACTGTGGAGACTGGGTTCGCCAGGCCAGAGGATGAGTGAGTACGTGGCTGTCAGTGTACGACAGCGGCAGGACCAGCATGCACTGGGGCCAGTGGTGACTGTGCCTCGGGCTGTGGTCTTAATGCAAGCAGGCAGGCGGGGAGGCAGGCATGCAAGGCAACCCCCTAGAGAAAGCCAAGGAGTTAGAAGAGTGCTGAGATTCAGGATGACTGCAAAATGATTCAAATGTGGTGGAAAGAAGGGGAAAAAAACTTAATTGCTGTCTTTCTTGGTTTGGTGACATATGTGCATGCACACGCGCACACACACACACACACACACTCACACTCATATTCTGTCTCTCTCCCTCTCTCTTCCATCTCTCTTTTTTAACGCACACATCGTAACACACACTCCTTTTGTAGAACACACATACTGTTGGCTTGTGTATGTCTCCACTCTGAAAGAGAGACACACTCTTCTTACACAGAAGAGAAACCTCAAACCATCAGAAGACAATCCATTAAGATCCATTCATTCTGTGTCTACAGCAGAGAGCTTGGATAGGATTTACCTTTCAACATCACTTATAAAAGTGCTGGATGAGAAGTGTGAGACTTAAGTAGGGACATAATTCACTCACACACACACACACACACATGTACATATGCACACATGCACACACACACACACACCTTATGCAGACTAATACGCACAGACATACACAAATCGCACACACACAGACACATACACACATAGTTAATTCAGACTAAAACACGCACCCACAGATACACACATTACACACACACACACATACAAAGGCAAGCAAGCCAAGTTCCGTTGAGGCCCAGAAAGCCTTGAGAGGCACAGGAGAGGTGTGTCAGTTTCTTGGGGCCAGGCGTTAGTTAAGCAAATAAACAATAAATTATTAATCATGACCTCCTCAGACCTCCACGTTTCCCAGCAGGCCACAGCCAGAGGGGGGGCGGCTTCCTGCTTGTCCGTTGTCATAGCACTCTTGAGGGGAAGGAGTTTAGGGCAAGGGAGAGAAGACTAAATATTTTGCTCGACTTGCCCCCTCCCCAACACCCCCCATACACACACACACACACACACACACACACACACACACACACACACACACACACACAAATACACATGTTATGTGTATAAAGTTGAATGAACTGTTGAATAATAAAGATGGGTGAAAAATGAAACGAAAAAGAGAAATCACATATTCTTTCCAGCAATTAGTACTAACGGAGGGAAAGAGAGAGAGATAGAGCACTCAGTTAAGATTGACAGTTAGTGGAGGGAAATTTGCGTCTCCTGAAGATGAAATCATTTTGGAGCGTCATGCCAACAGAAACAGACTCTCGGCCTCTCTGCATCTCACTCTCTCTCTCTCTGTCTCTCTCTCTCTCACACACACACACACACTTCTTTTTTACTGTCATCACTTGAGGTTTTAGTAGAGTTTGAAGGACTGTGCAGTTAATTCCTCCACTTCGCCAATTTTCCTCTCTGTAGCTGACCACATTCTTCGGCTGGTTTGGAAACACACACACACATACACACACACACACACAGTGGGAAACACACTGTCACATTCGGTCACGAATACATGCACATACATGCATGCACGCACAGACACACACACACACACACACGCACGCAAGAGAGATATATAGAGAGATATATAATCTCAAAAGTGTATAGGCCTGGAAAGACTTGTGTGATCATATCTTCATCACAGCAGGAGACTGCCAGCTCTGTCTCGGATACTACATTCACACTCCATCTTGTAGTGTGAAGCACTGTTTAACAAAATAACCAAATTATGAGTTGCATTTGCTGAAGGGGGCGGAGCAGATTTGACAACAAAGCTTCCAAGAAGTTTACATTACAGTGTGATGAGTCAGATAATGTTTTTGCTTAGCTATACGGGATTTCATTATTCACCGTCACCCTCAGGGTTGGTGAAAAATGGTTTCTTTGTGCTTTGCTCTCAAGCGCTGGCTAAGCCTTCATGCTGTTCAATCTTGTTTGACTTGTTTGTGCCCACATCCTTTTCCTCAGTTAATTTGAACTTTAATAGCATGCTGTTAACATGTGGATTATGGACAGACTTGTGTACTACTAGGATACAAATAATGTGGCTTTTAGAATGATAAATCCTGGGCATTTACAGTTTTTTTTCCATTGTTTACACACAAATTTGAAAACAGGGCTCCTTTCCTCCAAATATATTCAGAAATTATCCAAATACCACACCCAAGTTGCAAAACTCCTAGATTGTTTGCAAAATCACACACTTACGTCAAAACTATATGCATATTTTATTAAAATGCTACTATGTTTTCATCTCCCTAACACAGTCTTTAAATGATCAGACACTATTGTAGTCAGTTACACAGTACTGTGATCAATGGAAAACACACTTTTTATTTTTATGTATGGAATAATGATGACAAAAGTATATTATAAATGACCATACCTGTTTGGAAAAGGTTGTATAAACATGTATGATTCATAGATATGAATAATGTAATGAGCGTATCCATTCATCCACCATATTTTGCCAGTCTATGTCCAGTATTTTCCAGTCTATATTCCAGTCTGTGTGGGTAGACCTGCATACCTACCTGGTTGGCATCATAGTTGTGGTTCTATACTAGTCTGGTGACACAGAGTGCAGACTGAATTGATTGCTGTTGTGAGGCTTACGTCAAGTTCACTGACCCAGATGAACCCTGCAGGAGTCCCCCAACCCTCGTTCACAAGACTGAGAGGTTTGTGTTGTTTTTCTTTTTTTTGGTCTGGTTTTGTTACTGTTCCTGTTCAGCAGCAGAGGGGCCCTCAAAGCCTTGTGCAGCTGGCTAATAAAATGCCTGAGAAAAAGAAACAAACTCTGCCTCGGGCATAACAGAATCATGACTGTCGCATTCAGACAGGGAGAAGCCATTAGAGGAAGAAAGAGAGAGAGTGAGAGAGAGATAGAGAAGCAAGAGAGACAGAAAAAGAGAAGGAGAGAGAGAGAGAAGGAAGGAGAAAGGGAGGATAAGACAGTGGCAAGACAGAAGTATAGAGAAGGAAGGGGTGTGTGTGTGTGTGTGTGTGTGCATGCATAAGTGATTGTGTGTCTGTTTGCATGTGCAGAACTGTGTGTGTGTGTGCGTATGTGTGTATGTGTGTGTGTATGTGTGTGAGTGCAGGTCCTGACTCAGGCAGCAAAGTTATTCATGATCTAGCCTCACTTAAACTATAGTGATGTATGACTAAGCTCAGCCTGTGAGGAATATAATAGTCTTGCTGCTATACATGTTCATGAACACAACAGTTCAAAGACGGTTGGGTTGGGAAAAAAATAAGCTCTCTTTACATGACTCTGGAACCAGTGACTATAGCTCTTTTTTATACTACAGCAGGCAGACGAAAAAAACATTTCAGGCAAAACAAATAGCAAAGACATCCAAATGTGTTTGTGTTAGGATTGGCAGGAACATCACAGAGGTTGTCTATGACACAGCTGCCAGGCTTTGATCTCTGACAATGGAGAGAGCCCTGTGTGTGAGTGTGTGTGTATGAGCTGTGGTTTTACTTTAGAAACTCACCTGCCCTGTGTGTGTGTGTGTGTGTGTGTGTGTGTTTGTGTGCACATGTGTGGGAGGACCTAGTTTGTTAGGACTGCGCTGGCGTGTTTTGACTTCATTTACTCACCTGGTCCTTTTACAGTTTTTACACACTCTTTTTTACTCACGCACTTTTTGCTAAATTTGTCTTGTTTTGTCTTCACACAAGTCAAATAAGACAGGCACGTGTAAATAAATAACTCAAACAGAAACTTGGCTATCAAAATTTCACAATGTTTTCCAAATGCATTCTTCTTCATTCACATACTTACATTCACATTCACATTCTTAATACCTCATTTAATCTTTTTACAGTTTTCGATTTCTCAGACAAGATTCTGTAAAGCTCTAGAACAGATTTTCTGTAATAAATAGCTTATAACCAGCTTATCACAATAACAAAGATTTTACAACCGCAATTAATTGAGAACACAAAATAAATAAAGTGCAGTAGCTGCATCAACACAGTAGTGAGCATTACTGTACCTTATAGTGAACAAGGCAAGGCAAGGCAAGTATTGTCAATTTCCAGATGACAATAGAATTTCCAGATTCCAGATTTTTAACAGAAGTGTTTTCCTAATAAAGAGATTTCATCTTTAAATGAAGTGTCTAATGGAAGAAATAGTGTGTAAATGTTGCCATAAATGCGTGGTAGAATTGAAAACACAGTGTAAAGCAGAAAGTGTGTTTATAGAAGGACTACACTGTAAGGTATATCACATAGCCATGTTAGTTTTTGTAGACTGGTCTAAGCATTGGTATTTAGAATGTGGAAGTTGACAAAAATTGTAAACAGAGAAACTCTCCCTACTTTGAGTGTATTTGTGTGTGAGAGTGTGTATGTTAGTGTGCGTGTGTGTGTGTGTGTGTGTATATGCATTGTTCTGTGTGTGTTGTTATGAATGTATTTGTGTGTGTGAGTGTGTGTGTGTGTGAGCATACGTGAGTGTGCACACACATGTGTTTACTGGGGTCTGTTTTCTTTACAGATGTTGCACAGAAGCTGCAGGTCATATAGGAGATCCATGCCTTCAGGGGGAGAGAGAGAGAAAACTCCTTAGCTCTCACTAAAGTGGTACTAATTGTGTCTCTCTGTGTCAGACCTCACCAGCGTCCGAAGAAAAAACAGGAATTCCTTGTCATCCGATGTTGAACACTGGAGTCTTTTATGCACTAGTCGTGCTTGTTCACATATGGTTTCATTCACGAGTGGCCAGAATGAATGTCAATCTTATAGCTGAAGAACAAAAAAATCAGAGTGGACAGAGGAGGAAATCTAGCCTGTGGTCTTTATCATAGACCGATTTGATTTGAGCTGTTTTTGCTATGATATCCTCACAGACTGGAAACCAGTCTGAACAGATTTCATCAGAGTCTTTGAATGTGTTTGTTGCCACTCTTTGGCAAATACTGCGCGTGTGTGTGCGAGGTGTGTGTGTGTGTGTGTGTGTGTGTGTGTGTGTGTGTGTGTGTGAGAGAGAGGGAGAGAGAGAGAGAGAGCGAAAGAGAGAGAGTGTGTGTGTGTGTGTGTGTGTGTGTGTGTGTGTGTGTGTGTGCGTGCATGTGTGTAAAGGATAGAGAATGCTTGCTGACACTGTCGCTTTGGAAGCGCTTACCTAGGCAGAAGTCGAGACTCCAAACACCGTACAAGCCACTGACATGCAAGTCAGGAGGACCATCAACAACGTCTGAATTTTCCCTCATCTTTAGCCAAAGCAGCTCCAAGCCCCCACCCCTTTTAGCAAGTCACCATGGCAACTGAATGATTGGCAGCAAACCTGAAGGACGGGTCTGGCTGCCTGTTGGCTCTCAGACTACCACAGACTTTAACTAGAAGAAGAGGAATGGGGTGGGGGGGCAGAAGAGGAGAAAAGGAGAAACAAAAAAATTCTCACTTGGCTGGGCCATTGGCCAGAAAACCTTTCATGTCGACACAATGCTCCGAACACTGGAGGTGAACATGGCACGGAACGAGGTGCAGCACCGCCCAGCACAGGCTATTATTGTTGACTGTTCAGCTTTCCATTGCAAATTATGACGAGGCAGTTTTCTCAAGCCACAAAATCACAGTTGAGCTCATTTGCCCTCCCTTTTCTTTCTTTCTCGCTCTCTCTGTCTGTTTCTCTCTCTCATTTACTGTCTATCTCAGTTGCTCTCTCTCTCTCACTCAAAACTCCCCATGCCCATACATATGCATAGAGGAACTTGGCCTGACCCAAAACGCGACTTCTCTTGAATAAACATTTCCCAAGCCGCATCTGATAAATGCACTCCCTCATTAGGTCTTAGCATCCAACCGTGGTTGGAGCTGTCAACTCGCCTGAGTCATGGCATTTGCAAGCCGACCTCATGATAACCCGCTTTTCTCTCACGATGGCATTCGGCTCTGGGGCAGGCCTGAACAGTGCCAACCCCACAGACACCTATGAGGCCGCTTGCACGCTCCAAACTGCACCTGCCCAGCCTCCCTCACCTGAGGACCAATTGCGACCATGGTTGAATAATGCACAGCCCAGCAGATTGAGGACCAGACCCAAAACAAGGCTGCTGACCAGTCTAAACCAGACTAGATCTTGCCGCAGGGACATGACCTTGTTTGACCTTGTTATTCCACAGCAAGGGCAAAGGAGTGGGCAAAGGAGAAATGTTTGCGTTCCTTGGAACTGGCTCATGGAAGAGGAACTTTTTTTTCTTCTTTGTGAAAGGTATGAGAACTCAATGAGCCCTGAAGCAGTTTTGCAGAAGCCCTGAAGCAGTTTTGCAGAAGGAAATAGAACTGTGGTTCTACATCAGAACTACAATGCTCTCAGTTTTAAAGTTTTAAGTTTTAAAGGAACAAGATGGATCTAGTTCCAAGTGGCAGAAAAATTCATTTGTCTGGAACATTCTACCAAGCAGAACTTATTTTTTTAATATATTAGTCTGGGGAACTATTTAAGGCTCTCTGCTGAGTCCATTTGGTTTTAATTAGTACCTATCCGGACAAGAACACAGACATTGCTGAAATGCAGAGATCACAAGATAAACATGGTCTGCCTCGGTCTGATCATAAAAACAGATCTCCTCAACTCAAAATTCACACATCACAAGCGCCACAAGCATCTCGTGAACCACACAAAAAACCCCAAGTCCCAGGGTCTGGGTCCAGGCCAAGCCAAGCATCAATCCCCAGCAGTATCTGCCCACCATCATGTAGAGCAGCTGAATGTTTGAACAGGGTGGGAAACATCCTATAACTTCTTCACCTGGGCCAAACTGGCATAGGAGACCCTGTGCATCAACAGGTAGAGCAAGGTGTTAACAATACCAAGACTGAAAAACCTCATCACAGTGTATCTTTATCACTTTCGTGTAAATCAATTTATACATAGCCTATATATTCAGTATATATGTGTGTGTGCAATAATATGTGCATAACAAACATATACCACCGTAATGTGTATAAATACTTTATGTATTGTATATAATATGTGTAGGACTATTAAGTCTGTATTACTGTTGATAAAAGCCTCATCTTTGCCTGTCTGTTTGTGTTTGTAAATCTGTACTCTGGTACATTTCTTTTCTTTTGTAAACTTAACAAATGTAAGAGCAATACCTGTGCATTGGTAGATGGGTGTCTCCAGGCGTGGGCCTCTATAGGCCACTGGCATTCTGACAGTGGGCCCAGGGCCCAGGGCCTGGGTACTGCTGCCAAGCCTGGGGGAAGCCCCTATCCAAACACTGCAAGCTTCAGGGAGAATGAGACAGTCGGACAGCCCCTTCAGATAAGATAACACCATCAGGTTCCCATATTCGCTGTAGTGTGCATGTGCGCTGTGTGTGTGTGTGTGTGTGTGTGTGTGTGTGTGTGTGTGTGTGTGTGTGTGTGTGTGTGTGTGCGTGTGTGCAACAATACATGCATGTGACGTGTGTCAGTGAGAGTACAGACAGGCCCACCACACCCCACCCTCTCCCTGGTTTGTTATTCAATAACAACACAGAATGGAGATATGTGTGCAGCAAATTGAATTTGATGTAGAATGTGTGGAGACTGCATGTGTGTGGACACATCCACTGTATCATGAATGAAAAAAGTAAAGAGGGCAAACTAAGAAGGAAGTGATTGAGAATTGGAACATTTCATTAGTTTGGGTTTTTATTGTGATTTTGTGGTCATTGTAACTGGCAGAGACAGAGAGAGAATATATCAGTGGGGGCGGTCTCGAGTAGAAAACCCCTGATTGCAGAAACTATGACCATGTGGGATTTTCTTTATTCTCTCTCTCTGTCTCTGTCGTGCTCTCTGTCTGTCCATTCTCTCTGTCTAGCGATTCTTGGTTGCTTTCTTTATTTTCCTCTTTTCTTCTCTCTTTTCCACCCCCTCTCTCATTACCCCTCCTCTCCTCTCCCTCTTTATCTCTCCCTCCATCACACACATCTATCTCTTTAAACTCCTGCTGTCAGCAGAGCATTAGGTATGCAAACACAGCTCAGGACAAAGCACAACCCTTCATGGTCAAGACCCCCCCTCCCCGCCGCCCCTCTCTCACACACACACACACACAGTCTGATGCCCACCCCCACCCCACACAGACACACTAAGCCTTGTTTTAAGATAATTACACAAGATAACAAAACTTAACAGAGAACACTTCATTCGAATCTCTCTCTCTCTCTCTCTCTCTCTCTGTGTGTGTGTGTGTGTGTGTGTGTTGCATCCTTCAACACACACACACTTATTAAAGAACATTAGGATGCATCAATCCTCCTGCTCAGGGTCTATTTGACCCTGTCGTTATTCTCATTGAGAACAGAATCAGATCTCATCAGCTGTACCTTCAGACTCTACATTCAAAATGGCAACCACTGGCACCATTTACTGTATATTGTACAGAAACCGTATCCCCCTGTGCTAGTATTTTTTTCTAAAGAATCTATATACCCCTGCATGATTTTTTGACAATGACATAGTGCAGCAAATGGCTACCCTGAGAAGGGGGGATTTGCGGTTGGTGCTGCATACCTTAAACAGGCTTAGAGCTGAATCATCCATTCTCATACTGCATACTTTCTAGATGGACTCAAGATGTGGGTAGTGGGTGTTTATATAGGAATCATATCTGTTGAGACTACAGCGTATAATAATATATAAATGTGTGTGTGTATGTGTGTGTGTGTGTGTGTGTGTGTTTGAGTGAGTGAATGTGTGTGTGTGTGTGTGTGTGTGTGTGTATGTGTATGTCAATGTGTGTATGTGACTGTCAGTGAGTAGGATTTCACTTTGACCAAAAATTAAGAAAAGAAGGTTAATCAAACACACTATGAATAGGTTCCATAGGCAGCCCCTTCTTAATCAATTCAGTGAACTGACAAAATTCAGAGAAAAAGGCAGTAAAGGAGTATTAGGTGTGGAATCTTCCCCTTTGCGGCTGAGAATTTCTGTCCTGGCTGGAGGCTCTGGCTATTGTTGACAGTACACAGTGTATGTCACACCCAGGGCAAAGAGGCCTGGGAAGAGACGGTTTGTTGGCTCTACAAAACACACGGTGATCTTATTGTGCCAGAGGAGGTCTTCATACTCAAAGGAAGAGAGAGAGAGAGAGAAAGAGAGAGATAGAGAGAGAGTTAGAGAAAGAGAGAGAGAGAAGGAAGAGGTCTGTGGCCCTATAATGCATACACAAAACAAAACAGCACAACACAACTATACTGGCAACAAGCAACAGCAACAACAGCAACAACACATTTCAGGTTCTGGACAGACAGAGTGCTACAGACTCCCTCATACGACTGAGTCCTCCAGTAGAGCTTCAAAAGTCACAACGGACAAGCCACTTTTTTGATAAACTGATCAGTTAGATCTGATCCAAGTAAGCAGTGTTGTGCTTTTCGCTTTCTTTTATAAAAGTTGTATCCAGTGAAACAGCCGCACATACAATACTTTATAGGGTATGCAGGCCCTCTCTTGCCTTTGTGACACTATACAATCATCCCATAACAAAAAGGTCATAGTCATAGCCAGTGTCCAAGCCAAACATTGCTTGCCCTAAACCCCTGTTTACACCCTAACCCCCTGTTCTTCAGTTCAATTCAATTCAACTCAATTCAATTATATTTATACAATAGTATTGTCTCATGGTACTGGTAGCAAGGAGCACCCAAGAGCAACAGGGGCAAGGAAAAACTCCCTTATGTTTAATTAGTCTAGGAAGAAACCTTGGGCAGATCCATGACTCAAGGGGCTGACCCAACTGCCAGGGGTCAAGCAGGAAAAGTACAATCAGTAGCAACCATGATAGACTAGTTGTCCATGGTTTTAGCTAAGGATCATAACAGTTCCAAAATATTATGTTACATGGTAGTCAGTCCATAGGTGGTTATCAAGAATTATGGCTGGCAGCGTAGTAGTAGCCAGACATAGTGTTAAAGTCAAGGAATGAGATGGATCATGGGGGTAACAATAAGGGTCGAGCCCCCTCTTCAGCCCCCCACCACACCCCATCCAGCCCACCCACCCCACCGACCCACACCACAGCACATCACACTTGCTTTACACTCATAAAAGACACCATTTGGTGTATTAAAGGATGGTTTGTGTTGTGACTCCTTGATGTCTACAGCAGGGAGAGACTTGAAATCACTTTCTTTTGCAGTAACAGCATCTGTTACTGCTACTGCTGATGCAATTAGGAACAGAGAAAACGTTTTAGAGCAGTGGGTCTTAGAGGGGTAAATAATACACCCACGACAACAGGCAAAAAGTTTGACAAGTTCTAATCATAAGGCCTGCTCTTTTTCAAAGTGGTCCATGACAGGAGCACTGCCTCTGCAAATTTAAAATAATGTCAGACCCATGTAGACAATGCTTGGCTCAGGTTGCCAGTCATTATAGGGCAGTTGGAGGGGAACAAAACAATTAGTTATAATGGGAGAATTAAACTGAACTGGGGAGAGACTTCCCCGACAGACAGTTCAGAGTGCGTGGTAGATAATAGTGATTAGTCTCAACAATTGGCAAGGTAATCTTCCTGATGGGGAAACAAAGGCGCATTCTTTGGGGTAAAACAGTTTTTCCAGCTGCCAATCACTTGAGCGAGAGGTAAACTTTGCTTCCCCCCTCGAGCCTTTTTGACTGACAGCTTGATTAAATGCACATGCTCGCAAAGGAGGAAAGCATTTTTTTCTTTTCATTTTTTTTCTTTTTTTTGAACCATGATCAGAATTTTACCTGCTGAGTTAGCCTCTAGCTACTCTACACACACTCGCTAATACCACCAAGGTCAGGCCCTAATCCTAAACATGGCCGCCCTCGAAGATGCTCCACATATGGGGCAGGACCACCTCTCATTTTTAAATGGCAATCTTTCTCCAGCCTTCAGTCATTTTCTGGTGGCTCATGGTGGAAGAAAATGGCATAAAACAAATATAAATGATAAGTCCCTCAGAGACTTACCCTCTTTCAAATGCCCAGTCCCTGCTGGGGTTGTTGATTAGCATGCTAATGTTATTAGCTTACCAGTATGATTAGTCTGCAAGAACAATTACCTTCCTAGTGTGATTAGTTGGCTAGTTTTATTAGCCTGCTAGCATAGTAAGCTTGCCAAAATAGTGTGGCTGGACACAGAGCTGGCCATCTATCTCTTTTAAGAGGGCACTGTTGGAGGACAATAGAGACGCCCCCTCATCGGTCTTCCTGATGCTGGCAACGTCTTAGAAGAGAGAAGATTTGTTGGGCAGTTTTGGGTTGGGTGTGTTTACCCATGGGATGGGTAGGTTGGAAGGTGAGTCAGTGGGGTCTTTTAGTGCCGTCAGCATGTTTGGATTACTTCTCACTACAACGGGCAAGCTTGAGGCTTTTTTTTAAGGATTGTTGAACCTGATGGGGGAGGGGGGGGAGGGGAATCTCCTGTTAGAGTACTTTGGGAGAGCCCTTATACAGCTGTGAGGAGTTAGCCCTCACCTCAGTGTTAATGGAGAAAGAGTGAGCTAATCAGAAGAGCAGGGGGCATAATTACTCTCTGTGGCACATTTACCCAGTCAAACCAAAGACAGAAGGGAACCTCACTGGAAACAAACAAACAAAAAAGTTCAGACACAGGAACTGGTTTGTGTGAATAATTAGTTTTCATAATCGTCTGCTTATAAATATTGGTATAGACTGAGGCTGACATTGTGAATCTTTGTGATTCTTTGTAACTTCTTTTACAGACTGGTTGTACAATCTGGTTATCTGACAGAATGGCAGTGTAAGTGCACAAAAAGAATGATTTCAATGGAATCAGGCAGTTTGAATTATTGCTTTGAAGACTGTCCAAAAAGATATGATCTGTGCCTCACTGCCAAAGTGTATCCACACACAAACACAGGGGCAACCACCTACACATGCTCATACACACAAAACTAACTGGTAGAACCTGCCTTTATAGCGAAACCACAAATTGCTATTACAATGAGCTTTTCGAACTCGACTAGTTCACAGTAGTTGCCTAATGTACACCCCCCCCTCTACACATACACACACACTAGCTGAATCCCTGTGTCCACCCTCGAGCAAAGAAAGGCCTCCATTGTGGCCGTGCAGACGCAGGTGCTTGGTGGTGACCGCCCCCCCCCCCCCCCCCCCAACACACACACACACACACACACACACACACACACACACACTCACACAACCCTTCTATCCACCAACCTCCAGGCTACTGGTTTAGATGTATGGGTAACATATGGACCAGAGCTGCTCTTCAGGGTGGGTTTGTGAAGACCTTGCTGCTTTGCCCCCCCCATCTACCACATCTACCACAAAGAGTCCATTCATGGCCCTGGCAATGGACATGTGGAGATGCCGACAGCGATGGATCGAAAGGTCTGCCATTCTGCCCTCAGTCTACAAGGGCGAGCAAGGATACACGGCCTCTGTGCTGGACTCCTTTTGTTTCTGTGTGTATGTGTGTGTGTGTGTGTGGGGGGGGGAGGGGGAGGGGGGGGGTCTGTACATGTGTGATATTGTGTGTATGTGGGAGTATATGTGTACATGAATGCATAGGAGTATGTGCGTGTGTGTGCATATGTGTATATACATGACCACATACATTAAGTCTGTTCTGTGCTTGTGTGTGTAACGGCATATAAGCATACGTGTGTATGTGTGTGTGTGTCTGTGTGTATCTATGTACCTTTTTGTGTAAATTTATGTGTGAGCACACACACATACAGTACATGAATCCACATATAATTCTATACATAGGCTCAAACATGTGCACATAAAGGACATACACATATACACACACAGTGTGTATTTATATTTACAAAACCCAGTAAACCCAATGGACTTCAGTTCTGTTAAATCCAGACGGCTCCTTTGTGTGCCCCCCCAGCATACCCTACCAGGGAGCCAGCCTAGCTTGCCAGTCTTGTCTGCGTCACATGTCCCCTGGCTGGCATGTTCTCGGCCGTCCGCCCTGGGTCCGCTCTGCTCCAAAGCCAGGGGCAGCTTGCCTGTCACTCAGTGGGCTGCCCCCACCCCACCCCACCCCACCCCCCTGCCAGAACATGGCCAGTAAAATACCACAAACTCAACAACCTTATTTCAGTAGCACTAGCTCAGACTCACACACATGCATATGCACGCACACACACATGCAGTTACATGAACACACAAATTCCCTTTTTTGCACACACGCACATACTCAAACTTACATGCTTATGCTAACTTTGTCTCTCTCTTTCTCTCTTTCTCTCACACACACACACTCCCACTCATACATCTTAAACACATACACTCTCACCACCACATCAACACCACAGCCACTGGGACTTCTTTTGCTATTCCAGTAATAATTCAAAATGTGACCAGGTCTAGCTTTGTGTGTGTGTGGTGTATTTGTGTGTGCGTGTGTGTGTGTGTACATGTGTATACATACGCATGTGTTCATCAGTGATTCATACACACAAGGTAAATGACGTGGCATAACTAGCTGAAATACACCAATGGAACGCAAAGGTTGCTTGTTGAAAGCAGATATAGTTCGAAGATGATGCCTCTGCTTCCTCTTTTATCATGCATTTGTGAAGGGAAAAAAGTGATCACCAAGTCAGTTTGGGCTTCTTTGTTAGCATCCCACCATATAAAAAAATGTAACAATGAAAACCAAGCAAAGGGTGTGATAAGGACAACAAAGGGCCTTTTAATGTGAAATCTCTAATTGTGCTGAAAGGTGGAACCAAATCCTCCCATCCCTTAAATGCTCCCAAAGCAACAGTGTGGACTTTGCTTGGTAAAAGGCCATGTCATTTCTGTCTAATTTACAAAAACATTATTATGTATAAACAAAATTTTACCTCACATACACTAACACACACACACACACAAACACACACACACACAGAGAGAGAGAGAATGGACCGCTAGAGTATTGGGAGGAAAATGAATTTGACAAAATGTATCTGTTTTACAATCAAGAACTGTACCTCTAGGGGTCCTGAAAAAAAGCATCACTAGGGAAAGTAAGCAGAGGATCCTGGGTCAAAAAAAAGCACTGGGAAAGGTTAAAACCCACTTCTGTGAACCTACAGATACTCTTGGGTGGGTCTCTGGAGCAGGAGGCTTACTGTCTAGCTAGTGCACGCAAACTAAATCATGTCAGCACCCAAGTGACTGTGTTGTTCAGAGGCCAAATGCAGGGGCATATTGGGCTTGGCTGTCCCATTCTTCCGTCATTGCATCTCTACAGGAGAAGTAACCGCTATGCAAAGGTGGTATGTGTATTTGAGTGAGTGTGTGTGTGTGTGTGTGTGTGCGCGCGCGGGTGGGCATGCAGCAGTGGGCACACCTCAGCGATGACCTTGGCACCGGCTGGGCAGCGGGCACACGCATACCAGAGAGCATGTGAATGGGTCCCCTGCCATGCTCTGGGAAGAACATCTAGTGCCAGTATTGGTGGTCTGTGAGCGGGGTTTTAATTTTAGGAGGCCAGGCTGGTGCGATGGGTTCCCTGTAAGATTCTCTCTCTCTCTTTCCCTCTCACTCTTTCCCACCTCACTTTTGTAAGGGGCTTCAGGGGGCTCCGTCAGCTGCTGTGGACGTTGGCTGCAGTACAGACAAAGCCTTTTCTGTAAACAGCATGACGGCTGCCTGGAAAAAGAGAGCAATCTCTGGGGACCGCAAACTAACCCGACAGACAGACAGACACACATAGAGAAAGACAGACAGAGAGAAAGACAAAGTAAAGACAGCAGTGAGACTGAAGGTTTAGTTTGTGGAGAGTTCAATTATCAGTAAAATTTCCAAGAAATTATTGATTACATTTTCAGATGGGAGTGTCAAACAAATGAGCATGTGAAAAATATAACAGTAGATTGAATAATTTGAAAAAAAAAAAAAACAAATAGAGCATTTAACTGTTACTCCCAGCATATTGATGCCTAAGTAAATTTGTGAGCATTTGGATCAGTTTTTTGTCTCTCAGGTGCGCAGGTGAGGAGCTGAAATGACTGCTGAGCAAACGTGATTGTTTATACGGAACACTGTGGATTACGTCTTGCCATCATTAACCACCCACAGGTCCTCCTTATCTGTCGGCCACTTCGGGAAGTTGGTTCGAGAAAAAAGAGCAACGCTTCCTGGGATGTGCCAAATAACGACAGGGTTATCAGCAAATTTACATAGCCCCAGAGCTCTAACTTGAACACAAACAAAATACCGTTTCAAGCAAAACAATAACCTGATGTTGCTATTAATTTATTCGAGTATTGATTGACTTGATTAATTATCGTTACATGATGGGTAGCTGAAACGTATTTCAAATATCTCTAAGTTTTCAAGGGTGATGAATGAAATCGCTTATGGCTTAAAAAGAGCGCAGCCCTCTCTCCCGCAGGCGGGTCCATAGCGTTGGTAGGAACACATGGTTAATCGTTGGCTTCGCACCTCACCTAGCCCAGGTATTCCGCTGCCTTTTACACGCCACGGTTGACTGACATCTTCAGCACAAACATTTGTCCTCGGATCACGCATGCTCCTCCCCTGTGGAGCCTGACGTGGCGAATCAGAGAGCGCCCTGAATTTGGATCCCTTCCTGCTTGAAGCTTGCGGAGTTAAACTTACGCAGGAACAGTGAGAGGAGATCTTATCCACACCGTGCCACAACCAGATACCCGATCGTGCTTGGATGGCGGGTTGAAACCCGATCGTCTGATGTGCAGCCTAAAACCTGGAGGAGTGACTTACCGGGACGCGTTAAAAATGTCTTCTTCCTCAAGCGAGGTCATTTGCGCCGATGAAATCAAGAGGGAAAGCACAAGGGCACTGGAGAATCGGGGGAGTGTCAAGCTGTCAGTGCTGGACCCTGCGGAGTTGTCTATGGAGAATGCAACTTCGGCCGCAGCTGGCGATGCGGTCCGAGCCGAACTTCTGGAGTGCACCCCTTCGTCCCTGGCCTTCTCCCCCGAACAGGTAGCGTGCGTCTGCGAGGCTCTGCTGCAGGGAGGCAATGTGGACCGCCTTGCCCGGTTCCTGTGGTCACTGCCGCAGAGTGACCTGCTGCGCGGCAACGAAAGCATCCTGAAAGCCCAGGCGATTGTGGCTTTCCATCAGGCTCGCTACCAGGAGCTGTACTGTATTCTTGAGAACCACAACTTTAGTCCGTCTAACCACTCGTCGCTCCAGGACATGTGGTACAAGGCGCGGTACACTGAAGCGGAGAAGGCGCGGGGCAGACCGCTGGGTGCCGTGGATAAGTACCGATTGCGCAGGAAATATCCTTTACCAAGGACTATCTGGGACGGGGAAGAGACTGTATACTGCTTCAAGGAAAGGTCCAGGAATGCGCTCAAGGATATGTACAAGCGGAACCGGTATCCATCTCCTGCCGAGAAGAGAAATCTAGCCAAAATCACTGGGCTTTCTTTGACACAAGTCAGCAACTGGTTCAAAAACAGGAGGCAGAGGGACAGGAATCCATCCGAAGCGCAGTCGAAAAGGTGAGACAAAAATAGACCAGCTCCTGAAAATAGTTTTGTATAATAAGACTGTTAAAGTGAACATATGTTACCATAAGCACTTAAAAATAGCATAAATTTGGTATGTTTTTCACATGTTCGCATATTCTTGTGTAGACAATTGTATTACTTCAAGTAGTTAGCCTGTACTGCTCTTACTTGTCCTTGAGGTCATTGTTTCTGTAAGTACTTTTTCGCTTTCAAAAAATATCTTATTTACCCTGCAAGTCTGTTGTAACGCCCTGGAAATTGACAGCGCAAATCATGTTGTGTGCCGAAATATGTGCTAGGCACGCTCCACTGTTTTGAAATACGAAGCTTTGACCGTTTAAATGAGGTGTCATTTAAAAAAAAAAAAAAAAACTACACAGGGCGCCCCAAGGGCCAGGGAACCAGTCCTCTGTTCTTCAAATCCATTCGATGAATTACATTTACACTTTCTAGGTTATTGCCAGGGCATTTTTCAAGTTATTTCTGTGTGTCAAACGGTTATTGTTATAAGGTGAAATAATAATGTATCATAACAAATTTAATTGGTGCCTACCACAGTTTATACGTAAGCAGCTAATTTGGCACTTACCTAAAATATATTGAAACCAAACTAAAGATATTAAGGGTTTCCCGGCTTTAAAACTCCCATTCAATTAACATATCCATTGTTAATGTTTGTTTGTGGATTTAAAGACCACTGTTCTCCACCCTGGTTATCTGTTGGAGGCATCTGTTTACTATTTTACTTAACGTTGGCGAACCACACCAGACAGCCCCTAGCTTGACGCCGTTAAGTGTCAGATCTATTTTCGTTTGCTTGTATATCCTATATTTGTGTATTCTATTCTTCAACATGGGAGTAACCCTTTAGCGCACCTGGCTGACATGTCTTCATGGCTCTCAAATGGGAGTCGGAAATACCTACCATTTGTCAGCGCTCACAAATGTCAATGTCATGCGTTGCCTTAGAACCGCTTGGCTGAGTGTTGCTTTTATCATAAATAATAAATCCCACGTCTCGTAAAGGGGAGGTCAAACTTTTCCGTCGACGTCAGGCGTCAATATATATATTTTCTTAATTTTGCTGAGCTGTGGCGTGCTGTCAGTCTTAGCTAAAAGATCTTAACTCCAAAATGACCCATATCCACAACTGGAAAAACGGAATTTGGACGTAGCGTCAAAAAGGCCCTTTGTACAGCATGCCCGTCCCGGCCGGTGGCTAAACGACGGACTTGCAGCTGTTTCGGTCACTAAAAGTGAGCTGCCCTAAAGGCCACAGTCAGAACGCTGTTCTTTCTCATTCGTGTCCTTTTGCGTTGAGCGCCCAATTTGGAAATGTGACTCAAGCGCCTAAGAGCGTCAGCAATTTCTTTACTGTTAAATTCTACGTGATGAAAAGCAACAATTAACAAAAATAGTTTCCCTATTAATGACCAATATTAGCCTGTTATGTGAGGCAGAAACTGATTAATCGTGTTATGGATTCTTAGACTTTTTAAATTGGTTAGTTATATCATTAGTAATTTGAAACGAATCCTTTCATGAAATGGTTGTAACTTTCAACAGACAATTGTGAGTGGTTTCTGCATCTACTTAAATTACTTTTGCTGAGCTCTCATTTTAGCTTTCTTGAAGTTTACACTAAGCAAAGTAAGAGTTTTACATCCATGGCAGCATCAGGCAAGCAGACTTTTAACAGTACTATTCAGTCTGTGTCTTTCCATGCAGGCCTCTCTCTCCATCAGCTCTTCATGATGATTAATGGCTCCACATTTTAAGCTGGCACTCTCTCAGTGAGCACATGGATAGCTTTCTCTCCACTCACTGCCTCAGTCCATTGTCTATTGTTTTAGATTCTGTGTGTGTGGGTAGGTGTATAAGCCACTGACCTAAGCGTCAAAGAGTTGATGAAGTAAGGTTGTTTTTAGCTGAATGTGGACATGTGCCAACTAACTGATGATTCCGCAGCCTGATGAGACTCAGCTACCTGTGCAGGCCTGGTGCTAAATATTTACCCTGTGTGCTCTGGTTTCAGCGAGTCTGATGGCAATCACAGCACGGAGGATGAGTCCAGCAAAGGTCAGGAGGATATGTCACCTCGCCCACTGTCCAGCAGTTCTACGGGGTCAGCAGCTCTGGCCAATGGTCCCCCCATCATTTTCTCGGACGTCGGCACCACTGTCATCCACCAAATTGGCGATGTCAAGATGACCGCTAACGCAGCAGGGGCAATGGGCTTCAGCAACGACCTGTCAGGCACCAACTCGCACTTCCTCAACGGCAGCAACGGTGCCGGTGGCTACGTCCACCCACACGCCAACAACATGCTGCTCAACGGCCTGGGAACTGGTGGGCACTTCTTGACCTTTGACCCCCAGAGGGCAAGCCTGGCCCAGGAAAGGCTGCAGGGTGGTGGAGGTTCCTACGCCCCATTTGCCCTGGGGCTGTCTGAAACTGCGGGGGCAGCGGGCAAACTGGACAGCATGCAGACTCTCGTCACCCACTCGGAGGACGGGGGAGCATCATCGGTGGTCACCTTCACACCTTCGTCATCATCTTCATCATCCTCATCGTCCTCTACCTCTGGACTGGCACAGCTGAGCAGCTACAGTGTAGTTCACGTCCCTGGCACAGAGGCCACCATGAGCCTACCACCACTTCTGCTTCCTCCCTCCTCCACAGCGACCTCTCATGGTAGGTTAACTGTGCTGCTCCCTTGCTAATGCTACCTAAGTTACTTTAGCTCTGACAGCTAACCACAAACTATCAGGGATATCAGGGGGAAGGAACATTTACAGCCACCAGTTGTAACAACTTGACACAGCCTATAACAGCTAGCACAAGCTATAACAGCTGGCCATGGCCAACAATAACTAGCTGGGCTAACCACAGAGTTACCCACAAGTATAATATTTGGCCTTGGGTTAGTAATGCTAACAGCTAGCCAGAAGGTAAACTAGCAGTAGAGGCCAGCATAAACAGCAAGCAAATGGCTGTCTGCTATAAATGCAATGAAGGGGCATTTCATGATCTACGCTGTTTTACAATCTTGTGCCATGCAAAGCAAGAACTAAAGGGTAAACACGTATTTCATTTTTACTTTGTAGCCTGTTTGCAGTGCAAAAACTAAATGGTAAACACTTACTTCTTTTTCACTTTGTAGCCTGTTTGTAGGCATGTTTTAACACTCCTCGCCAAAACCCCAAGCCACTCATCAGTCAGTAGTCAAGCCAGCACGGATAATGATCACATGCAATATAAATGCGTGTGTCTTCATAGACCAGTTCGGGCAGTACACGAGTCAGCGCGTCTCCTCCTGGCTTCAGTTCTGGCACCAGGCTGATGTGGGCTTGTCAGGCATCAGCTAAATGCGCCATTACTTGGGAGCAGAATGTTTTACGGAATTTGGCTGGTCCAGCAATGCAGACCCCCCCCCCACACACACACGCAAACACATACATTGTTCTGTGGTGTAGGTGTGGTGTAGTGTAACCAAATTAAGTGTCTCTTCCTACATGCTTATGGTTGTAAAACCGGCTGATGAGCTCTCGAGTCTCTTCTCTATATGGAAAAAAAACTCAAAACAGAATGAAACAATAGGGATTAGAGATGATTGCCCAAGTGGCAAGTGGGAGCCATCCCAGCGCTATCCTCACCTCCCCTTACTCCTAACCATTCGCTAATGGCTCTTTCCATGAATATTTTATGGCCACATCAATGAGAGTGGTGCTTGGCGGCGGAGAGCGGCTCTCCCCCACCAATCCTCTTCTTTCTCGTCCTTTAATGTGCAGTTTATGAGCCAAATAAAAGCAGAGCCACCCTTGGCTGAACCTTTGATTTAGAAAGGAAAAACAGTTTAGCCCAATAGCTCAGTTGTGTAGACGGGAAGGGGGAGAGAAAAATTACATATTAAAAAATATTAAAACTGTTTAGCCAAAACCTCTGTTCTCTGCGAGTGCTTACCCAGTGAGTTTTACAAAGAAATCCAATGAATAACCTTGCCACAAAAATGACATATTTGATATTTATTTAGAGTTTGCTGCAGAAAAGATCTAAAAAATATGCTTTATTGGATTGGTTATTTGTTTCATGTCATTTCTTTTATTTATTTAAAAGTTTGGGGAAATAAACGAGAGGATTCACAGACAAACACAAATACAATCACATTCAGATATGAGTGGGTATTGGAAAACCAGCTGCCATCAGTAGTGTGAGCTCTTCTCGGAACACTGATGAAATATGGTTAGAGAATCCTCTAGAAAAAGTAGAAACCGAGGATAGATGAGAGGAAGAGGGGGAGGAGGGAGAGAGATTTTCTGACTTTATGATTATTTATCCAGTTTATAAAGTCTGATGGAGGGAGTAGGGGCTGGCCAAGAGCCAGTGGGTGTCACCCAGAGAGAGAGAGAGAGAGAGAGAGAGAGAGACGAGTTCCAGGAAGCATACTGTAATGCCCAGGGAAATTATGCTGAGGCTCGCCACAGACACACACACACACACACACACACACACACACACAGTCACACAGACTATGTCGAAGGTGTTTCATTTACATTTATACATTTGACAAGAAAGGAAAAATGTCTACTAAGACAAGAGGAGACCTGCACACAAAAGGACAGGGACGGAGGGTATAGAACGAGAGAGAGAGATAGATAGATAGATAGATAGAGAGAGAGAGATGTAGCAAGACAAAGAAGTCTGAGCCTGTGTGTGTGTCTGTATGTGTAACTGAAAAAGATTGGAATAGAGAGAAGTGAGACCACAAGAAAGACAAGAAAATGAAAGTAGAAACGGTTGTTTTAAAATGAGAAGGGGAAAAATGACAAAAAACTATACTGAAACTATACTATATTATAAAGAAGAAAAAAGAAAACACAGTAAAGAAGGACATGTAAAGAAGGTCAAAGAAAATTACATTGTCGTTTCAGAGAAATGCAGTGAGAAAGCACTGCAGCACTGTTCGTCTTTTTTTTCTAACATAGTAAAAAGTACTATTCATTATTCTGTGTGGCAGACCCCTTTCTTTCTCTTTCCTCCACGCCTGCTCTCTCTTTCTCTCTCTCTCTCTCTCTCTCTTTCTCTCTCTCTCTCACGTTCCGTTGCCTCTCTCTGGGGCCCTCAATAATGAGCTGTGAGGAGTGGTGCCTTTGCCAGCCCACATGGAGGGCCCCTGACCCCCCCACAGCCACCTCCCTATTCCAACACCCTCCCCCTCACCACCCACCCCATGCCGCTCTCATAAACTCAGATGAGGTGACAGGGTGAGCGGTGGCAGAGTGTGGGGGAGCCCAGCACACTCTCAGACTCCCCGTCCCCGGGCAAAATGAAGAAACCTCATGTCCCTTTGTCCTCCTCTTGTCTCCTCTCCCTTCACTCCTCCTGTCTTTTCTGCAACCCCCCAGCCCCCCAGCCCTCTGTGACATTTATTCTTTTTGCAGATGCTCACCTAAGCTGACTTTGAGTGTAATATCAAGTATTGATCTTAGGTACCTTTTTCAAGAACACAATATATGGTATGATTTATGAATGGTATGATATAGTAAGTTTTTTTAGATAGAGGATATATTTTATGAGTATACAAGTAGAAGTATCCCATAGGAGTCAGGACTGCAGCAAGGTGGTACCTACAATCTTACTGCTGTAAGCACCTAGCTTTAAAGGATAAGTTTGGGGTAATCATCTGATAGCCTTGTTGTACAAGGTCACCAGGGGCTGTTGGTGAAAAGAAGAACGAAAAAATCAGGTAAAAAACAGACCAAATACTGAAAAGGCACGTCATTCTTTAACCTTTAACAGGTAAAGACCACCCTGTATGTTGCATTAAAGGTGGTTAATTCACATTGCTGAAATTGTCAGTTTTTAGTAACAGTCTGTAGAATGTTCAGTAAACAAGCGTCTAGTTTTATGCAGGCCAGACAGCAAGCCTGCACAAACCTGACTTTGGGCATATTGAACTTGAACAACTGCACCCCACAAACACAAACTGACAGTGCACACATTTGGAGTTCAGTGGCATTTGTCTGTTTAGTGTGCAAAGACCTTTCTAGAATATTAGGCCTAATTGAATGTAACCCGTCTTTCCTGCCCTCTTCTTGGCCTCAGGTTCAGTGCCTCTGGACGGTGTGGTCAGTGAGGCCCCTCAGCAGGCCAGTCCTCCAGTGCTCTACACCCTCACCCAGGTTGTGAAGCAGGAGCCCCTGGAAGCTGGCGCGGGCAACCCCGGTGGCGGCGGCTACTCTTACCAGACGGACATGTCCCTGGACCAAACGGCCCACCTGGGTTACACCGCCTCCCTCTTCCTCTCCTCCAGCATGGCCTCCGTGGCCACCACCCCCTCCTCGTCTTCCTCTCCCACCTCCGTCACTCCCCATGCCATCACCGCTACCACCATCACCACCTCCACACTCTCCGGCGCCGAGGGTCTCCTCGGGCAGCCCCAAGCTGACCGTGGAATCCTCCACGTGGCCGATAACGTAGGCATTGTGGGTAGCAATGGTGGTGGGGCAGCAACTGTGGCGTCCGCCCTGGCGCCATCAGACTACAGGGACCATGGTGGCACGCTATCACTCTCCGAGTCCCTGGAGGTGGCGTCGGGACCTGGGGCGGCCACCAGCACAGTGAGAGCCGTATGCGGTGAACTGGAGCTGGAGGGCAAAGAGCTGGCCAAGTTGCAGACTGTGCAGATGGACGAGGAGGGCAATGACCTTTGACACCCCCCCCCCCCCCCCCACGCACCACCCCTTCTCTTATGTTACCCTTGCAACCTGCCTCTCTCTCACTCACTCTCAATAGTGCTGAGGGCTTAGCGGAAGAGAGCCAACGCACTTGGAGGTGAGTGTGAGAGTGAGTGTGGGGCACAGCGGGGACCTTCAGAATGTGTCCCTGTCTTCCTGTCCATGTTTGATGCCCTGACAATTTATGGTGTCCTGAGCACAACATCCATTTCATCCAAACTGTGCAACAACTAATGTGAAAAACCTAAAGTGTAGCAAAGAAAAAAAATTAGACAATGTTCACAAATGTAAACAAAACCAAGACAATAACAGTGCCTTGTTGCCCCGAACAAATGTGGCCCTAGTCACTGCAACTCACTAGCCGACGGCTGCAGAATGTACCAGGAGACACTCTTGACTTGACAGAATTTCAAGTCAAATCCCCCCCCCCCACCCCCGCCCCCAACACACTCACACATGTACACACACACAGGAGAAACTCTGGACGGCAGTGGGTGAGTGGACAGGGTGAGATGAAATTTATGACTGGACAATTGAAGTACAGTGTACAGACTTAAAAACCCAGAACGTGTGTGGCATAATCCTAGTGAATCACTTTCTTTCTCACTTGTGATAAAAGTGCAGATGTGATTGATTGTCGTTTTCTTTTTGGTTGATATTTTTTATTATTCTTGTTTTGTTTTTGTTTTTTTGGAGTGCTGATGTTAATGTGAAGACTATGTCTTTTTATTATTATTATTTTGAAAGCTACAAGGGCTTGTATTTGCATTTGACTGTGACAAAGGGTAAACTGACTTTACATGCAACTGCCTGTTTTTGAGGTTTCCCCATCAAACTGTATGCAGTCCTCAAGTGTAACTGGTCTTATGTGCCTTTGTGATGGAGATCATTAGAATCATTTTAAGGTGATATAGTAGATGATGAGTCATGGATTTAAATATGTTGTTTTGGGAAGAATTTCATACCCAAAGACAATGAAAATAGTTAATGGTAGTACTTTTTAAACTGTGTGAACAAAACGTTTGGACATTTCAGGTTGATGTGGAGGTATGTCAGTGGTTTATGTGAACAACTCCGGGCCCTGTTTCCCAAACATAATGAATCATGGCAGATAGTAAGTGTTCTCCTTATTGAATATTCGTGAAATTTTACGTTGTTTCCAAACAAGCATGTAATGTCTTGACACACGTCTTTATACTTGATAGAAGGTGTCCATGTAAACAGTGTTGAAATATCACAGATATCACAGATGCCATTTCAACTCCCTGGAACCTTCATTCTAATTGACTTAATTCTGATTGAGAAACTTTCCTCTGAAGAATAAACCATCTATGTAGGCCTATGGCATACTGTACACAGTCAATGGTAACAATATGTAGTTTAAAGCTGAATCTTACTTGTGTGTGTTTAAATTGGTTTAATTCTGTACTAAGTTATATGTAACATCTGTGTCTACATGACTTTGAAGTGATATAGGCAACTTGAAAGAATTGGGAATTTTAAAAATGGGGGACTTTACACACGGCTTAGGCTTACTATGCTGTTGGGAAACAGGGTCCTGATTATCTGGCAATGTCTTTTACAGGCAAAATCTTAGCAACACATGACAGTATGCAATGTATATGCAGTTGTTTTCAAGCTATCACATATTCGTTCTACCTTCTACC
>PYXC01002150.1:4082500-4097500 GCA_015244755.2 Tenualosa ilisha | reverse complement strand
GGGTGCAAATGATTTTAACTTATGCACCAAAAAATCTGCCTGACTCTCTTCCATCTGATGAGTGCGCATCAAATCTAAAAGATAAAATGAAAACAGGATAATTTGCTGTGAGTTGCATACTTGTCATTTCCATATGATTCAGGCTAATATTTAAATTGTCAGAGGTTCATTAACTTGGCCAATCTTTATTGTTGTCCTGCATAATTTGAAATTTAATTTAGTTGTTTTCGACGTGCATAGCCCTAGATTATTTGCAAATATATTGATTATATTGATTAATTTTTATTGAACATATTTTCCATTCTTAGTGAGATAGCTTATAAGAATTATAGGCTTACATGCTTCGGGGAAAAAACTGTGCTTTTAAACCGGTCAGACCAGACTCATCAGTGTAGGCTATTCACATTTCCCTTCGGCTGTTCATCTCATAGTTCGATCAAATTTCCAGTAATTGTTACATCAAGCCATGGACATTCATCTCTCTCTCTCTCTCTCTCTCTCTCTCTCTCTCTCTCTCTCGGATATATCGTAATGCCCTTCACTTTGGCCTTAACACAATTAGAATAAACATGAACGATTTAAGCGGGTGAAAACACAATCGTCAACCAATACCTTTTTCAGAGGCTGGCAGGATATTAGCTGGCATCGATGATGAGGCTATATCACATGGCACGTAACTGGGTTATGTCAATTGCTTGTTGTATTTTGAACACATGGATTCTTGACGAGCTTGCATCACGGCTATATTTTTTCACGTCCTCCCCTGCATCCTCGCTGTTTCTAAACGTCATTGTGTATCGAACGGAACTTGATGGTAGACGTTTCCTACAAAGCAAATGACCTCGAAAACCAGTGTCCCCCTCTCGTTTTTAGATGGGACCAGCCTTGTAGATTTGTTTTTTGTTTAGTTTATGTTGGCTAGCCTATTTGGTGTGAAAAATATATAGCCTGTTCTGACATAACACATTTCTATTTTCTTAACGTTAATGCGATGACAATAATAGCGCACTACCGAATAGGCTGAACTGTAATCCCTCAACAAATAGACATTTTTTCAGTCAGCTACCCGGGTTTCTGCATCCGAAGACTATAGGTGTCTCAGGCTTTCACAGTTTGCAGACGTGTGTGGACCACGCCAGTCCTTTAAAAGGCACATCTTGAAATGATCAGGGCCTGAGAACGGGCACAGCCCTTTGGCTTCTGGGCTTTTAGGAGGGGGCGCGTCGCAATGTGGCGGAGACATTACGGCAACCCGAGAGCCGTCAATCACCGGGTGCTATGCGCGCTATTACATTAGGATTTGATTCTGGAGCCCTAGACCGGCGTAGACGAGTTACTACACCAATACACCGCAGATGTTGAGAGGAAACGGTTTCAACTGAGTGCTTTAACTCAACTATGTGGGCAGTTAGAGTCGAAGACAAATGCACGTCTCAGGATATTCACTTGTCTGAACTTCTCATCACTATAAATCAGGTGCTGAATGTACAGGATTTCACATTAATGTATTATAGATAAAGAATAGATAGATAAATAAAGAAGAATTTAATAAAGAAAGAAGAAATTCCCAGCTTAATCATATTTGAATTTGCATCAGTTGGAAATAGATTTATTTCGTTAGAATTTAGTTCTCATCTAATTTTTTATACTTCGTTATAGAATAAAGATTTTGCTATTATTGTGATGGCAGCGTTTAAATATCTGGTGAAAACTATTTGATTAATAATTATGCAAACATAATCCAATTAATTCAAATATTTTCCCTTGATTGTATCAACGTGCAGCTGATAGGCCTATTATGTTCTACTTCTGCTCCATATTGTTAGAAAGCATTCTGTCAATAACAGAGATACTTTTTCTCGTATGTGGAGCTAGCCTATCAGAAATCAAGCACAATCATGCACAATCCAGGGACGCCCCTGCTATAGGCTGTGTGAGTTGTCCTCAAAGACAGATGAGAAGTGAGAAGTGGAATCTCCAGAGACGCAGGGCAAAATGTTGTTTTCACAGGTGCCCGGACTGGCCACAAGAAAACTAATTAAATATCTGCGTTATCTTAATGACCAGTGGCTCCGTATGGACAAATTGGACGTGGGTTTAGGTAGAAAATGAAGTAGGCCGCACGAAATCATCCAAGGCGGGGAGTAAGATATTTAGAGTGCAAAGCATATAAGCCGTATGTACGCCGACACTGACCCTTTCCTTCGGTCGCTCTGAGGCGGTCTTGAAAATGGACGCCTCGTCTCAAATTAAATTATAAAGAGGTGCTCCATCCCGGCTGAGTGATTGTGGGCTTTGCGTCGCCCTGGTGTCACATTGCAGATTTCGGCGAAGATAAAGAAATGCGATCTATTCCTTAAACAGCGTCTGGGCAGCAAAGAGCTCGCCGAACACAGAACTCATTTACTAATGCACCGGTTTTGGGTTTCACTGTACAGAGAGAGGGGGGGGGGGGGGGGGGGATTTTTGAGTCAATTCTAAGTAGATTTCTTTCTTAGGATCTCTAACAACTGTGGAAGTTTAGCTCGAAAATTAGAGAATGTTGAATGGATTCTCCATTAGGTATGGTAGCAAAATCTACGGCTACAAAAAGGGAAAGTAATGCTTAATTTAAGATGTAGCAAAGAAACTGGGAAGCTTTGGGATTGCAGGTGATAATTGGAAAGCTCAGCCGTGTGCTTTGCTGTTTTACAGACTCTACCTGTGAGGATTAGCCCTCATTATACATGTGATGCAACCTGTGGGCTATAGATCTATATTGCAACCATGCAAATCAAATGCATTTTTGTACCACTACAAGTGCTCACAATAAACTGTAGAAGCCTTCCCACAGCTGTAATACACAGACATAAATCACCCATGATAAAGTTGGGGGCTTTTGCGAGAAAACAAAGTTTGTTTGTTTTTTTCCTTTTCTTTCTATCTTGTTTCTGTCCTTATTTTGCTTTCCCCATTCGTTGAAACATCTAAACGAAGAATGTTTGCTTGAGTTAAGCAGGCGCGTGTACCTCAAAGCCGTGTACGGTAGCCTAACAAAGGCTTGTTTGCATAAATGCTTCCAAAGGGGACAGGCGCGCATCAGATGAGATTTATCTATCGTCAGGTGCGCGTAATACAAGTGGACCAAAGAGCCACTGCCGTTCTTTGCGCATCTGCCCTCTTTCCTAAAGGATTACCGTAGGCTGCTGTCAAGTGTGAAAACGGGCCATCTCTTGCTCGAGCTATCATGATAGCAGCTTATCTTGATATGAAGCAGAGCAGTCAACTTTGAAATGACTCGTGGAAACGCATTTTATCGTATTGAATTCTGCCTATTGGATCCTAAAGAGGATGCTGGTAAATAATATATTAAAATGCAATACATTACCAAGGGCGTTCAACGTTTCATTAATAATTGACGGACAAAACTGGTTTAGTTAAATATAAGATCAGTTAAAAATGCCGGGTAGAGGATTTGAATTAGAAGTACAGCCTGTGGAAGTCTGCTGTAATTGATTAGCATTGAGGTGCCCTGCTCCCCCAGGTAACACTGGAGATGGGGGATCTAGTTTCAATCCATCGAGACCCCTGGGGAGGAAATGCGAGCGAACTTTGGTCGACTACGCAGCCACGATAGGGTGGACCAGGAGCCAATCAACGAACGCGCAGAGCTCTTTTAGCGCGACATGACTTGGAGTGGAGCGAGCTGTCTCGAGCAAACGTTCCAGGTTCTGAGCGCGCACCGTGGGCTGGACAGCAACAATACCCACGAAATAGCATAAAGTCTCCTCAGGATCGACATCCGTCGCGTTAGACAACATCTTACTCATTTTGGTGTAATCCCCATACCGCTCCATTCACGAAGTAGGGGAAGAGCGGTTTGGTTTTTCGGAGCTAAGGCGTACCCATCAGACGTCATGTCAATGTTGCCCTCTTTCGGATTCACCCAGGAGCAAGTAGCGTGCGTGTGTGAGGTGCTTCAGCAAGGGGGTAACCTGGAGCGACTGGGCCGATTCCTCTGGTCGCTGCCTGCCTGTGATCACCTCCACAAGAACGAGAGTGTCCTCAAAGCCAAGGCTGTGGTTGCTTTCCACCGAGGGAACTTCCGAGAGCTTTACAAGATACTAGAGAGCCACCAGTTCTCGCCGCACAACCATCCGAAGCTCCAGCAGTTATGGCTCAAGGCCCACTACATTGAGGCTGAAAAACTGAGGGGAAGGCCACTTGGTGCTGTGGGGAAATACCGGGTGCGGAGGAAATTTCCCTTGCCACGTACTATCTGGGATGGCGAAGAGACCAGCTACTGCTTCAAGGAGAAGTCCCGGGGCGTCCTGCGGGAATGGTACACTCACAACCCGTACCCCTCTCCTAGAGAGAAGCGAGAGTTGGCAGAGGCAACCGGGTTGACCACCACACAGGTCAGCAACTGGTTCAAAAACAGGAGGCAGAGAGACCGAGCAGCGGAGGCGAAAGAGAGGTTAGCTATTTCCAGTGTAATTTCCCTTGTTATTGAATTATGAATGCTGGTTGTGCTGATTGCTTTTCAGTGGAAAAATTAATGCATCATTACGGTGGTAATTGTCACAAAACGGTTATTATTATTATTATTATTATTATTGTTGTTGTTGTTGTTGCTGTTGTTGTTGTTGTTCTTCTTCTTCTTCTTCTTCTTCTTCTTCCTCTTCTTCTTCTTCTTCTTGATGATGTTGTTGGGGTTTTAAACGCTATGGGAGTTGTGTTTGTTATGCACATTCAGAGCCTTCAGGCAAGTTGAGTGCACGTGCCTCTTAAAGGCTAAGGACAGTGTCATAAAAACAATCTACAGTCAGATGAAAACAACAACAGCGCAAGCATTTGTGGTCATAAATAGCAGGTCGCGTAGTGCATTTTACCTGCTAAGCCCGCTTTAGCTACCCGCTACTCTTCACATAAAATGTCGAAATATTAACCAAAATGGTTGTTCAGTATTTGGTTACACAGCCTACTGAGGCCTAGCGGGTAATAGAAGGTTTGGCAGACAAGTTATCCAGCTATGTAGTGGACATATAAGTGATGTTTCTTGACGAATGTGTGTCGATTTGGACTTTACATAGTTTGTGTGATTTAGGTTATATTATACTGTTTCAATTTTAAAGATGTAGCAGCAGAAATTATGCAATGCCATTCTAAAGGAACACTACCAAGCTCAGACAAATTGTTCATATTTCCATTATATGTAGGTAATATTGGTTATTTCTCGCCTTGTGTCACAACGGGCTATTTGGTTATGCTGCATTGTCTCCGACTTGTAAAAACACAATGGTCGGCGTGTAGTCAAATGTAGAAAAAATATGGAAAGTCATGCAACTGAAATCTAATTCTCCCTCTTACACTAGCCTACATTGTTCTAGCTATTGCTTTCACTTTTACGCAGATTTATTGCAATAAATATACACCACTGAGATGCAGTGAGACAGGCCCACAATAAGTAATCTAATGTGTTTGAAATATAGTTTTTAAATAGCCTTACATGGACTTATGTCTCACGTTTCCTATTGCGTTGTAACAGAGAGAACAGCGAGAACAACAACTCGGGCGCCAACAAACAGAACCAGCTGTCACCGCTGGACGGCGGGAAGTCCCTTATGTCCAGCTCGGAGGACGAGTTCTCACCCCCGCAGAGCCCCGACCAGAACAACGTGCTCCTGCTCCAGGGTAACATGAGTCACCCCGGGGCCTCTGCTTACCCTATGGCCGGTCTTGGCGCCGCGCAGTCGGTGCACGGAATGCAAGGACATCCGCACCAGCTACAAGACTCTTTGCTGGGACCTTTAACGTCGAGTCTGGTGGATCTCGGTTCTTAAGCGATGGCGAGGCTTTTATTTATTTTTTTTGTTTATTTTTTACGTATAACATAAACTGAGATTTGCCACCTTGCTGTATATATATGAAATATAAAATATAATTCTAAAAATTCATAGGTTATCTGTTGTGGACAGGCACTCACTGGTAGGCCACACCATAGTTATACGTGGACTGACATTTGCCAAGTCGTTAAACTGGTCAGATGGCTTTAACCAAAAGCAGTTAATAAAACACATGCTCTTCTGCAATCGCAAACCATCTCCGCTGTATTTTCTCATAGCACAGAAAGTGGAAATTATAATATTCCCCCATGTGGTATTAATAGTTAACTCTGTTTTAAAGACTATTCTAATGTTGAAGTGGGAATTGTTTCTATAGCCTACACAAAGCAGTACTTGTAGTGGTCAACAAGATTAGCTGACATTATGAATTGGTTTTCTCAATCCAATATTTTTGACCATACTGACATTTTTAAAAAACACGATCTTAATACGACTAATACAGACATAATAGTAAATCTCGCCTAAAATGCCTGGAAATATCTTACTAATGCGAAAACATGTAATCTTAGAAAAAATAGCTTAATTAGGACTAAGCAAAAGTTCGGTTTATTTTGTCTCCATCCTTCTATAACCACATTTACGATGTCCTGTTCATTATATTTTAATAATATCATCTGAGGGCTATACATGGCAATACACATTGTTTTACTCGTTCACAGACATTTTATTAATTGGATATCCTTATCATCATGACAGGTGGCCCAATTAACGCTGATAATTGTGTATAGACTATAAATTGTCCAAAATAAGAAAAAAGGTCTTATAAGAATACTGACAGCAATATGGACATAAACAACAAACAGAGGGGCCTACTTATCTGAGGCGCTGCTGCGTGGGTCTCCGGAAGGAGAGGACCCCACTTTGGAGGAGTGCGGTGCCTTTGTGGTCGAAGCGGATCGCCGGGTCCGCAGTGGCGTGTTTACTTTGCGCGCTCTGTGTTTGTTCTGGCGGTTCTGGGCCAGAGAGAAGACACCAGCTGCGAGAGAGGCTCGCTCACGTGGCTCCAGTTCATTCATAAACTGCTTATTCAACAACTCGAGCAAACATTGCTCTGTAGAATTGGCCTAGAGCTACAAGCGAGCAATTAGCAAATTGTACAGCAGCGAATTGTTCACGCAGAGCATGTTTATTCATTAAGGCAATTATGCGTGTTAGCACCCTAATTTATTGCCCATATATGAACTTGGGAATTGGAAATTCAAGAAAGTTTTTGCTGAAATAAATGCACCATATTCTCGGCACACGCTCTGCACATAGCCAAACGTACTTATGTCTTAAAATCTATAATTACTGAAATCAACAATACATTTTAATTATCTCGTAAATGTAAATGCATATCTGGCTTTCCGCAGAAGTTAATTATGACTTCCGGTTATGGGTAAGACTCTGGCCAAAACCACTGTGAGTTTGTATGTTTTGCAGTCAAGGATTCTTTATTGAGACTCATGTTCCTTGGTGCGCCGAAAAAGTTTGGACGTGGAGTAGCCTCCCACCCATCCTATGCGCTCATGTCAGGGTAATTGTTTTCAACAGAGAGCACCGAGGATTTCCTGCTCCTAATCGGAACCAGTTGTTGCTAGTATTACTCTGTGATTGTGCAGATTGGAGAGCCAGTACCGCCCGTATAGTGGCGCTCAAACCTTTCTTAGTGAGCTTTAAACCGACGTTTATCCGTAAGAAAAATATCTCCGTCCACCACGATGTGCTGCGGTGTCACTCACTTTTAACGCACTGTAGAGAGTGAGCCTGGGTTTTGTGAAGACAGGGTTTCATCTTAACTGCCTGCAATGTTTTAAGGACTACATCTTCAAGGCTGAAACAACATCTCTCTAAGCCTAGTAATTAAAATTCAGAAAAAAATTCCAACGTGAATCTGAGCTCGCTTTGTCGTGTATTTTTTTTTTCTTTTTTTCTTGGAGTGGCCTTTGCCGGTCCACTCAGAAAACTAATTTTGGGTTCAGTCACTTTTCATCACCAGTTCTCTAGGAA
This sequence comes from Tenualosa ilisha, assembly GCA_015244755.2. Classification (NCBI taxonomy): domain Eukaryota; kingdom Metazoa; phylum Chordata; class Actinopteri; order Clupeiformes; family Clupeidae; genus Tenualosa; species Tenualosa ilisha. Next base: position 4,089,626 of record PYXC01002150.1, on the reverse strand, counting down.
GGCCACCTTAGACCATGACATCATGCGCCCAAAGTCAGCGCATGTTTTCCCAACCACTGAGACCAAATGTCAGGCTTTTGCGGGAACAAAGATCTTTTTATTGGTTGTAGCGTCGGTCTACATATGGCTGCAGTCTTTGGATCTCGTCCTCCTGGAAACAAGGACGCAAGTCGTGCTGCATTGTAAAAAATGCACAACAAAAAGATTGACCAATTCGGCAAGGACTACATAAAGTAGGCCTACAGCCACATGCAAATTCCATATAATATGCCAATCGAATTGGACGGAATTCTACTTTTTGTTCTTGAATAGCAATTTATTTTACTAAAGGCTTCCTCCACTAAAACGTTACAACATACAGGAAGTAATAAAATCATACAGACAACATCCAGTTGTAAAATAATTACAAAAAACCACTCATCCTTAGTATTTAAACTTGCTTTTTAAAAGTAAATAAATGTACTTTTTTTTGTTTTGTTTTCTAAATAAAGCCGTGAATTATTCTTCATTCTTCATATCTCAAAAGCTTTTTAAAATCAGGATATTTTAAAATCAATAATTAGCTAAAATAGCTGAAAATTTCTACATGTCCTGTACAAAAAATAAGTAACTGGTAAGCTAAAACTGTTGCATAATTGAAGAGAATTTCAGGGAAACTAATCACCCACTGAAAAACTTTGAATCCTTAAAGAAGTTGTATGCAAACTCAGGACTTCATTATGCAAACCTTGCAGGAATGTTTTTTTGTACCACTAAGGTCAGCTGAAACCACTGCGACATTGAAAATTCTATGCTTTGTCAAGTAATACTGGTGATGTTGCTCAGTTGGCGGTACTGAAAAAAGTGACCTTTTCAAAATTCTCTCTTTGGATGTTTTTTGTCATTCTACTCACTAAAAAAAGGACAAATACAACATCCCTTCCTTTCTCTCTGAGAGGGGGGGGGGGGGGGGTGGGTGGGGAGAGAGACCTGTGTGTGTGTTCACATTTACTCATCTTGACTCAGGGGAAATTTTCAGAAAACAAAATGCCTATTGTCTCAAACACACAAACACACACACACACACACAGACACACACACAAAGCACAGATGCACTCTCTTTCTCTAACTCTTTTGCACACACATACGCACGCACACACAAACACAACACTGTGTCCTCTCTCTCTTACACTCACACACTCACACACACAGTCTACATACCAAGTCAGCTCATGATTGACCACATCCGTCCCCTCCTGATGATACACACCGGGCACAAGACATGTTGCTTAAGCATGAGGAAGCAAGAGAGAATTAAAGAGGGAAGGGGAACTTGTTAGACGGTATTCACAGCGCACTGTTCCCTTTCTCAAAATATCAGAATCCGGAGCTGTAGCTGGCTTTGAACCATGACACTGGAACACAAGGGGCTGCCAGGCTCACGTTACTCGACCACCCCCCTAACCCCCCTTCCCCCATCTATGTCTCACATACACACACACATACACAGACACACCTGACTGTCCTGCATTTACCTAACCACACACACACACACACACACACATCTAACTGTGCTGCATTCACCAAACAAGGCCCACTAGACCTGGGTGACTTCACATCACACAAGGCATCAGCCCTGCCCAAATGACATAAAGACGAAACAGTTTTTTTCTCCTTCTTCATCTTCTTTTTTCCCCCTTCCCTTCTTTTTTCCTTCTGAGGTCTGAGAGAGGGGTTTTCAGAGGTAACGTGAGTAATCCCTAGGTAGGTACTACCTCCGGGGGTGAGTGAGTTATGAGCAAGCCCCATTTTTCTCTAGAGATAATAACCAAGTCTGCAGGGGAGAGAGAGAGAGAGAAGGAGAGCAAGAAGGATAGATAGATGGAGGGAGGGAGAGAGAGAGAAAGAAAGAGAGAGCGCAGGTGGGGCATACTTCTCTCTTTCGCCCCCCAAACACTCAATTGCGCACACGCACACACACACACACACACACACACACACACATATACACGTACACATGCACACAACACCACCACCACCACCGTTCCCTTCTTCTGTCACCTCAGCTCAGGTAGCCTGTCTGCCTCCAGGCATGGCTTGACACAGACTAATGGGAAATGTATTCCTGAGAACAACCACACCACTGCCCCATACCACAGAGAAGACAATACAAAAGATTCAGGGAAGCACAACACTGGAGAAAGGAGACACAGTCTAATACACTGATGCGTAGCCCAACTCTTCTGTTTCCATTGGTTGGAGCACCATGGGAATTAGCTAAAAATGCTAAAATGCTGTGTAGCAACACTAGCGTAAGCTGCAAGACAAAATGAATGTCATAAACATTTGAGCATGTCATTGAATTGTTAGAAACCATTATCCATGGTTTATGGTTCGCTAGTGGACTAGCCATCTAAAAGGCACACAAACCCTTCTGAACATTTTCCAAACCTATCTAGAAGATGCTAATTGGTGTTTGATGACAATACAGTCATCAGTGTCATGCTGTAAAGCTTTTTCTTTTATTTCGTTGTGGCTTTCTACCCTCCACCCATGGCTTTTTTATCCTGGATGGCTGCTGGGAATAACACTTGTGTTAATCTACCATTCATATGACTATATGACATCCACATTAGTTTGGAGATGGTACCTAAATGAATAGAAACTGATAAAAACCATGCTAGAAATAGTGGTGAAATTTGGTGGTATTTTTAAATTACTCAAATTTTATTGCTTCATCTATCCCATTCCAAAAGTCCCATTTCAAGCCATTGCCCCGGTCCATCCTCAGTCATGGACACAGAAAAAGTCCAAGCCTTTTCCCCACACACTGGGGGTGGTACCCTAAGGTAGAAATGTGCCACAAGTGTGTTTACACACACATACACACACACACACACAATTTGTTGTGTCTCTACAGATGGAGTTAAAGAGGTGGTATCGAGGCATCCATACAAATGGGGAAGATTGTTGTTGAATATGCCTGAAGCTGTGTTGGTTAGTTTATAGATGCCTAATTGAGCATAATCTGTTGTGTAATAGGTCATTAACTACCACAGGGGACAAGCGTGGCTTAATAGAGGCAGTCATTAAGCAGGGTGTGTTACAATGATGGCGATGAATAGAAGGTTTGGCGTTGGCACAGGCTTCGGTAGAACTTTGCTCTATGCAACTTAAGGTAACCTAGAGAGGCTTCCAAAAACATTTATTCTGGAGAGAATGAAGAATTACGGAGTGTACTGGAGTGTTAGAGATCAACCATGTGTTGGTAAAAAGTATATAGATCTCTTTACTAGCAAGAAGGTGTTGCTTGGTAGGTGAGGGGTATCATTTTGGAGAATGAGAGTGTTAAATAGACAGATGGTATTCTTTTGAGGGTATTCTTTTGAAGTGTGCAGGGAGGAAAGAATATCTAACCAAAGGGTTTTACTTTTTTGGTATTATTATTTTTTTGGTAAACCAAGGGTCAGCGAAGGGCATGGTTTATTCAGATTAAATTGCCGTTCTCCTGCGAACGAGCCACCCTAAAATGGCCTTGTCATGAAATCAAGACAGATGAAGGCCCAGGACAATGCTGGTGTATCACGTTGCCGGAACTGCTGAGGCCTCGCTGCAGACACAGTGACCTCATGTAATGCAAAGCTGGTTGGTGACAAGTATCTTCTGTTCTCTGTGCTTTCTGCTACTCGTGTGAGCCTGCCGTTTGCCTGAACGACTCCAGAAAGTAAAGGCCTGCAAATGAAGATAGCTGTGGAGCCTGTGGAGGATGCCCTAATAGGCTGTATTTCAAGTGCCCATACGGAAAAAGACCAATTGAAACCATATATATTTTCTAATCTGTCCTAATTTACGTACATTTACATTTATGCATTAGCAGATGCTTTCATCCAAAGTGACTTACAAAAGAGGATTAAAAATAAAGCTACGTTGCAGAAGAGAGAGCTAGGACAGGTGGTGCTCTGGAATAATATAAGGAGCATAACAATGTTAGGGCTGTAATAAGGACCATAATAATGCAATGACCATTTAAGGACAATAATAATGGGGGGGGGGGGGGGGGCATTATTCCCCATCTAGAATTTGTATAATCCAATATGACTTTTTCTATGTGGGAATTTGGCCCTGTCCTATAAAAATTGTTCTGTTTTTAAAACCCTATTCATAAACTCAGCACATTACATAGATCCAACGAGTCATACAACTCACAGTTAGAACCTAATCAGCTCTAATGGTTATCTTATTTGTAACCAGTGGTTATTTATTGAAAGCAGTAATTAATTGAGCAGTAAATTAATAAATAAGCAAGAATGTTTTCAGGCAAACTGGTACATCTGTCATAGATTCTAAACTTAATGTAAGAAATTAAGAGGTTTTGTCAGTTATGTGAAAGTACAAAGAAATGAAACTGCTGCAGTTGACTATGCAAATGGACATGGCAAAGAAGTAAATAAAATAAAAATAAAACAAGCAAACAAGTATGACAGCAACAATGATGGTAACACTTGGATGATATAAATAAATCTGAAGTAAAATACAGCGTCCTACAGATGCAGCCATAAATCCAGTGACCTCTTTCAGAATCAGGAGACTACCCAAATCCCAACACACATCAAAATCAAAACAAAAAATTTTGTTTACAAAAAACAAAAATATAAAAACAGAAGGAAATACAATTTTTTACAAACTGCCACATGTGCATTACAGAGCCTCTCACTGTAGAAACCTGGCACTGCTCCTACATACACACATTCAAGTCCAGTCTTTGTCAAACAAACAGCATTCATCCATCACAAAGAGCAGAGCCCCTGGGTTATAAAAAGCCTCTAACCTGAGGCCTCGGTGGCACACCTGCCTCCCAGTCTGCACCCTTTGTCTCTGCAACGCTGCTGGAGACGACACTGCCTCACCTGCCTCACTGCGTCAGAACGACTGCCCTTTGTCTGGAGGTGTGTGTATTGTAGTGTGAGGAGGTGTTTGTATGTGTATGTTGTTGAGTGAGTAGGTGTGTGTATGTGTGTGTGTGTGTTTGAGTATGTGTGTGGCTGCATCTTGGCTTTATTTTGAGACAACAGCAACCCGCTTCAGGCTTTATGCAATACATACAGATCTGTAACTTGATTCATACTCTAACTCTAACCCTAGGCAGTCGCTGCACATACATAAATACAACAGAGTTGACAGTTGAAATGACTTTACAGTAAGAGGCCACTCCAACTTAAACTGACTTGAACGCCAGTCAATGCTTAAATAAATATCATATTAAAAGTAATATCATGACAAATCATCAGTCATAATCATGAATCTCCAAACCCAGTTTATTTTGTCAATCCAATCTAATAGTGTCAGGGTTTACAGGGGAATTCTGGCGCGTTTCAGTGTTGTTGTTAGTCGCACTTTCATTTGGTATGAAAAAGGACAAAAATCTGTTCAGACTTGAGCGATCTAGCGAAATCATAAGCCCTACAAAACATTAAGGCTGAAACACACCAGAGTTTCCCTCTAAGCTTTTTTGAGCAGTTGGATGCAGTTTGAAGGGAACAGCATGTCTGGGTCATTCCCGTGGTCAAGGAGGGGAGGTGACCTCTTGTGTCTCTCCCTCCGTCTCTCCAGTCCGCTGGGCTGGGCTCCCGGTCTGCCGTTCTCCCTCTGGTCATGGTCTCTTCCCTCAGGAAAGGATAACGGATTACAGGTCAACGTCACGGCGTCTCAGCTTTCAAAGCTCAGGCACCGTTTGATACACGAGAGCAGGGGCAGTTGTCACCCAAGCAGGGAGTCTTCCATCAGCACTGTCTGTGTGTGTGTGTGTGTGTGTGTGCGTGTGTGTGTGTCTGTGTGTGTGTGTGTTTCTTTGGTCATTTTTTTCTTTGGTATCTGAGTCTGTTTGAGTTTTTGTGTTTTGCTGTGTGCTTGTATGTGTGTGTGTGTGTGTGTGTGTGTGTGTATGTGTGTGTGTGTGTGTGTGTGTGTGTGTGTGTGTGTGTGTGTGTGTCATGCCTCCTCATAGAGGGGCTGACGCCTGCTCCTCTCTCACACACAGCAGGACTCTGCTCAGCAGAAGCACCAGGCAGAGAACAGTGTGTGATGAATGTGCAGACACACACAAACACACACACACACACACTCAGTAAGACACACACACACACTGAAAGCGACACACCCTGACACACACACAAACACACACACCACACACACACACACACACACACACATGCTTACTCACTCACTGACCTTGGTGTAAGATGACCAAATCTCTCACAGATACTGTAAGTAGGCAGACACTGAAAACAGACCTACCCTCATTTAGAAGGTATGGAGCGCACATGGCATGTCATTTCCACTGACAGAGAATCTACCTTATTTACTGTATAATTTATGTAATGTATTTATGTGAGCCCATGTTACATGTTTCTAAGTGGCATAAAACAATCAAAATATATATATGAGAGATATACATACATAGTATACATGTCACATATGATAATGTATCATAATTATATATTTACATATATATACTTTATGTATTTACATATTGCAAGTATTTATGTATATAGTGTGATGTTTTTGTCACTTTGGAAAAAAGCATCTGCCAAGCATCATCAGGTAAACAGATACATAAGCGCAGTCTGGTCATTCACAAGTGTCTTACACAGTCCATTTCCCCCTAATAAGTTCTGCTTATTACTGTAACACCTGCATGGACTTAACAGCCACTCCCTTAAGCAGTTTTATTATAAATAATGGCGCTCGATAGGCGTCTTTGTACACTGAAACCAGTTTATCATTACATATATTCATATGCTGATTCAGCGGGCATCTCTACATGCTAATATTACGCAGACATATGAGCAGTATAAGTGTTGAAATGCTACAGATGTTAATAATCTCAATCCTTCTCTGTGTCATGGTGCAGAATTTGGGGCAGCAGGCTGGCTGGATATTTGAGCTGGTTTGTAATAAATGGCCAGCTGCTTCCATTGGGTTTTAATGGAGAGATGATGGGCCATCAGGACAGCATGTGGAGGATCCAAATACAGATGGAATTTTCACTTTAAAAGAAAAAAGTAAAAGAAAAGTGTTCATGGTGGTGACCATGGTGCATCTGCTGGTGTGTGTGTCATGGTGGCTCGAGCTTTTCACAATTTCTCTC
>PYXC01002150.1:3950000-4077500 GCA_015244755.2 Tenualosa ilisha | reverse complement strand
TTCTTCACCTATCTTCTTTCCTCTATATACAGTCTATAAAAAAACACTTTGGGCACCCATAACTTCCTTCCTTCCTCCTCTTCTGCCTAGTCTCTTCTCTCTGATGGCCACAGCCTGTGATGGCTACTCCCTCTGTCCTTCTGTCTCTCTCTATATAAAATGGAAATGCTGTGAGCACCAATCACTTCCTTCCTTCCTTCTTTCTTTACCTTCCTCCCATCCTCCCTAGTCTCCTCTCCCTGATGACTGCAGCCTGCGTTGGCTGCATACTGTCAGGCAGTCGAGCCATTGGACCCCATTGGTCTGGCTTCACTGGAGCACAACAGGCTACAGTGAGGAAGTTGTAGAGGGCCTGAGTGGCAGCGTGCAAACTCTGAACCAGCGTGCAAACTGGGGAGATTAAAAAAAAAGCTCCCAAGCACCTTTTGATGTCTTTGGCTTTGTCATCCTCCCCACCCCCACCCCCATCCCCACCCCACACCCTCCATCCACACACACACACATACACCCCGCCTCTCTCTCTGGACATGTCTGAACAGTGCGGGAAGATGGTGAAGCATGTTACTGTCAATGGAAGTTTTTTCCCCTTCATTTAAATCTGATCTCTCTTTGTGTAGCATGCTAAGAGTCACGCTAAGTACAAAATGGTTTGGCACCATTTGTCCAATCAATCTCTTCTCCTGAGTTTCTTCCAATGACTCTATTTCCTGTCATGACACTTTTTTGTCTTCTTCAACACCTGCTGTCTGTGTATATGATTATATCTGTGAGTTTGTGTCTGCAGTTGTTTGTGTATTTGCTAAATGTGTTTCTTTTATGCATTTGTGTATGTGTATGTGTGTGTGTGTATTTGTGTAATGCATCAGAATTTTCTGATGCTGTTACATAATAGACATTTCTATTAGTTTTCATCTTTTACTGTTACAAAATAACAAAAAAGGAAATGTTTGCGTACCCAGAAACGTCAGTATTTAGTTACAAGCCTTTTATCATATTCAGCCTGTATCATGACTAATAACTGCTGCCAGGTGAGAGTTCTCGGTGGTTGATTTAGGTCATATATTTGTGCAGGATTCATGGCACGGTAAGAAAAAAACTAGAAAAGCACTCGGAGAATGCTTAATATAGGCAATATAGGGTCATTGACCTAATACAAATTCCAAATTCCAAATGTTCCGGATCACCACCAAAATGTAATCATCTGTTCCTTGGCCTAATACCCACGATGTCTGAAAATTTCATTCAAATCCCTGCAGTACTTTTCTTGTTATCTTGTTCACAGACAGACAAACAGAAAACATAACCTCCTTGGTGGAGGTAATGAGCACTACCATTACAAAGTCCTCCTGAAGGTTTTTGCCGTCAGACAGGGGCTTTAATATGTTTTTCTTGGAAAATAATGAGCAGAAAGTGTGTGTGTGTGTGTGTGTGTGTGTGTATGAGTTCTTGAAGATTGTGTGTGTATTACATCTCAGTGACGATCCCAGACAGTGCCAGGTGGCCATGTGGACAGGTTCCCAGGAGCCAAGCTGCTGCATGCGGAGGAGGTAAGTAAGACAAAGCCCCTCTCGTTCCTGCCCTCGGCACCACATCCCGCCATGCCGGCGCTTTCCGCGGAAGCGTGTGCTTTAGCCTCGTTAGCGCCCAGTGCCTCATGAAAGGGGCCGCCAGAGCTGCGTGGGCAGGGACAGGGTTAGCAGTTAGCAGTGAGAGGAGAAGAGAGCCCTTGTGGCTCAGCCAGCATCTGCCCACCGGTGCCCCAGCATTACCCGTGCCCAGCGCTGGGATTTAGCAAGGCGCTAACTGGGATCCGGATATGGGACCAGGCTAAGCCTCTCATTAGGGAATGGGACAAATATGGCACATTGGCATTCATGGGAAAAGAAAAGAGTCAGGCATTGTTAAGATGTAGGGAAGAAAATGCTTTTGCTTTTTATATCTAGGGTGATTACTTTCATTGTTGGTGCAAAAACTAGAATTAGAAGAAGATATCCAATATGTGAATGGAGGCTTTCATCCCAAGCTACGAAAAGGGATATGGGTTCAGGCCAAGGCTTTGCTTAGAGAACAGAAACAAATATGGCACCTGGCATTCCAGAAATCAGTGTGGATCTCAGTAAAACACTAGAGCACTCAGAGAGCACGGAGCTCCACCAAGTACAAATTCCAGTACTTTTTGAGTTATCTTGCTCACAGACAGACAGCCAAAGAGACAAATACCTCAAACATAACCTCCTTGGTGGAGGTAAAAATAAATGTAGGCAATATTACAAAACCTATTACGAAAATAATACAAAATCTCAGGGCTGAACCTCAATGTCATCCCCTTTTTAATTTTTGATGAAGCCAATTCATGCCAGTTGAGAATTCAGGGTTCCGGGTTTAGGGGCGACATCGCAATTCTGGTATTAATTTAAAGGTGTACTGTGTGACTGCATCAACATTGGTTTAATGATGTGCATTCATGATTGTGGTTGATAAGTTAAGCTAAATGAGATCAGGTGTCCTAAACCCAGGGGGCAATTTAGACATTTCACCTGGTGCAGCTGAGCTGTCTTTAACACTGGCTACTGTTCGTGATGTCTGTTTGCCAATATGCAAAACCTCATCTTACAGCATTTGCATTACCTGCAGGATTTACCTTTCCCTCAAAAACATCTGCCCAATCATTCTCCTCAGACATGCATTTAAACACACTCCTGAGGAAGCACAATAAAACCCATACTCATGGGTCTGAAAATGCTTGGCTGAATCTCAATGAACCTCCTATAAACCCTAAACCCTAAAAATGCTGAAAGTTCTGGCATAAATCAACCTATATTTCTGTTGCTCAAGCTCACAAAGTGCTGACAGTAGGGGTGGGAATTGATAGGATTTGATCAATATCAATATCAGTGCCATTGTCAATTCTCCTTATTGGTTCCAATTCTTTACTGATTTTTTTATCAATTCCTTACCGTTTAGTAGGTATTCTACACAGGTTTTCAGTATCAGCACATAGGCCAGTAATATAGCCTGTACCACTAAGGTGGCTATAGCAGCATATTAGAATGAGGAAAACAATGTAGAGCTGTGTTATCCATTTCAAAATTGTATTTGAAAGACCCACTGACAATGGTCTGAAAAACATGTTGGCATTGATAAAAGGAATTGATAATGTCAGAGGGAGACGATACCAGTGAATTGAAGCCATTGACCATGATGGATTGGGTCTCAAAACTTTAAAGGGAAACTAGCCAATGTTTCAGGTAAATTTACAAGCTTTGGAGTCACTTTAATAAAATGGCTTAGTACAGAGTTAGAATGAAAGCACACTTCATTCTTCATGCAGCTACACCACTTGCGAGATGACAACAGTGCCCCAATATACAACAAAACCAAAACTGAATGAAACCAAAATCGTGTCTATTACCATTAGTCAACATAACTCTTTGAAAAATGATCATTGCGGCTTACTATTCATTTGTTTGTATTGGTGAGAATTTATGATGTTGGTGTTAATTCAAAATCGGCGAATGTAGGGGGAGCTCCATAGGACAAAAATCGCAGGCTGGCCTGGTGTACTTTTAGAAAAAACGTCTGCCACATCGCTGTGTTCAGACTCACAACACACTCCTTAAAGAAGAAGGGTATTATCGAACACACACTCAAGGATGAATCTTTCGCTTGGATATGAGATTCACTGGCAGTGTTCTTCCATACCTTAAACCCGAAATCCTCAAACACTTCTTGAAGTCAGTTAAAAGGTGTTGAAGTGGTTGAACATTGCTCCTCCAAGCCCACATCCACAGCTGAGGTGCCCTTGAGCAGGTACCTAACCCCGCACTGTTCCCTGGGCACCTCAGATGCAGGCTGCCCACTGCTCCAGATCAGTGTGTACTTCGCTTCACTGTGTGCTGTGTGTGTCTTACTAAAACATGGATGGGATAAACACAGAGACTGTATTTCCAAATCAAAAGAGTATATGTATATGTACTTATAGTTGGGGGGGGGGGGGGGGGGGGTGGTATTGGAATTTAGTCACTCCTGCTCTGGGGTCAGTGCTCATAGCTGTGCTGACCATGGTGGGTTGGGTCCAGCCCTTGCAGGGAAGCCCAAGGAGCTGAAATTATCCATGGTGACAGCTGCAGAAACCAGAGGCCGAGGATATTTATAAGTCTCAGGCCGACCACCATCCCCCCACTACTTGCAGCCCAAGAGTCTCTCGACCCAGCGCTCATTCGCTTCTAACACTGCTGAGATTTCTGTCATCCCCTTTTGACTTTCGCTTTTTTGACTTTTCAGGACATAGAACTTCTTGCTCTAATTTCTCTTCTTGTCCCTGTCTGTGTGACACACACACACACACACTCATGCATATACATATAAACATGCATACACAGACACACACACACACACAGATACATAGACACACACTCACGCACAAGTGCACAAATGCACACACATACAAACAGACAAATTTTAAGGTTTGCAAAGTTTGCTTGTGTATTTTAGTGCAGTTAGTCATGTTCTGTAGTTCTTTTTTAATTTTTTCATTAAAAGTTTTCCTGTAAAAGAGCTTAAAGAATAAATTGGGTTATATTTAAAAAGCCAACACAAAGAGCTAAAAGTTTGCTTTAAAAAGTTTTCCAAGCGACAGCCCTGTAGCACCATTGTGATTGGACAACACTGGTGGCACGGGGCGGAGCCACAGAACTCAACACATGACAATAAGGCCGCGGTCAGCAAGGGCCTCAAATGGACGCTACATCATTCATGTGTTGTCATGTCAACCGAGTACACTGGCCATCTGGACAACAAGACATACACACCCCTAACATAAGTATAAGTATAAGTAGCTTTTATTGTCAATTTCTTCACATGTACAGGACATACAAAGGAATCGAAATATATTCCCCACTGCCCCTGTGGTGGGGAGAGCAAGAGGTCGCTGCATCAGAGACGCGCCACCAGTGTTCCAAATTGGGGAGGGGTGAAAAGTACAATACAGCATAAGAGGAGAGAGGAGGAGAAAAAAAGAGATAAACAGTCAGCATGGGCAAAAAGCGTCCGGTCCTGCAGCCATCCTGGCGCTTGTCTCAGAACCGCCTGATCCACTGAGGGTATGAAGCGGCGAAGGCGTGGCTGGGTGGGTGAGGGTGGTGATTGCGGATCAGTAGAAGTGTATAAGTTTGTGTGTGTAAGGCCAGAGAGTTGCTTCTCCTGGCCTCCAATCTGTGAGCCCCAGTTCGCAGAGTGACATAGCGAAAACACAGCCAGTAGCCATGGAGACAACCTCGATCAGAACCTAGGCAGAGACAACAATCCGCCGGTGTCTTTAAGGTGGGGGAGGGGAAGGGAAGCGAGAGCATCTCTCCGCCTTGTTCTCCGGGGTAGTTGTTAGGGAGGCCGAAAGCAGATAGGATTGGGGTTGTTTGTGTTTTAGGGCGAGAGGCTTACCGTTTTCAAACCTCTCTATGTCCAAACTGGGCTCCGATTTTAGCCAAATCCTTTTGTGAAGCAGTGAGTATCTCCATGATGGTATCCATCGCCTTGAGATTCTCCAAGATGTAATCCATTTTGCGGTCTATAGCCACCGTCTGAGGGGCAGGGACAGCTGTTGCCGTCTTTTTCATTTCTCGATAAACCAGGCCAATGCCCAATCCAATCAGCAAGAGACCTAGTAATCATGGTTCCAAATAGGTAGATGTCTTTAATGTCCTCTCACCTCAGTGACCAACACACCAGCTAAATTACGCTGAAGCCTTATCACCATATATCAACATCAAGTCCTTTATTGTTTATAAATATCATTTTATGAACCTACTGCCTTCTGTTAGCCTACTGTATAAAGTAACAGCAACAATAACAACAATACTGTTATTACTACTATTACATTACTACTACTACTTTAGTAGTAACAGTGGTACGAACTAGGCTACTACTTTAGCTCCTTAAAATCCTCATAAAATAAAAAAGGGGCTCAACCAGGTGCATTAATCTCTCTCTTGAAGTATTGTTTATCAAGATTTCAGCTATATGAATGTGGGGTATGCCACCTGCTGGTCATTAATACACATTGCATTTTAGACGAGCGCCAACTGGATGATGCAATATTGGGGAAGTTGCTGCCATCTTGTGTTCAAGCTCTTAAATTGCACTATATTAGGCTGCTAAGCAGTATATCAGAAACCCGTAACACAAACATATAGTCTACAAACAGTAAACAAATACAAAAATCTTCCTGGCAGGAAGTTGCTGGCAATTTATTGCAATTCTGTTTTACAGTAACTGCTTTAAGGAGAAGTCTGGGGTAAACCAACCCATAGGCCTGTTGTTTGAGGTTTGAAGTGCTGTCAGGAGGAAGAACAAGAAAGTTTGGTACAACGCAGACCAAATTCACAAACCAGCAGGTTACACTTACTGGACTGGGCAAGGGAAGATGACACTGAAATGGCTTTATCATGTTTTTTTCTATTTAGTCAATGTTGCACCACATTTTCTCCTTTCTTCATATACTGACAGCACTTGATGATTTCAAACAACAGAGCCATGGATTGATTTATACCGGACTTCTCCTTTAACAAATGAAACTACTAGTACTGTACCCCTATTGTTATTCACTGTGTAAGGCAGAATAGTTACACCTCCAACAATTAATACCACCTCCTTCATTTAAGGATTTCAAAAGCATTTTTTTTTTTACAGTGATCTGTTCATTTGTAAATCAGGAGTGCATCAACGACAAACAATTCAAATGAAACTTACACTTCATCATCGCTCCAAAACAGCCAATAAACTAGACTGCTCATATTTTGGGAAAAATTACATCTGTTTGTGAGCCTAGCTGTAATTATAGCTAATAGCCTACTAATAACTGTGTGTTGAGTTATTTTCAGATGACAATAAATCTATACTGCCATACAAGCTGTACAATGACTATGTTGAAGCCAAGTTTCATTTCTATAATGTTGTCCCATAAAAAGATAGGACATAATGTTTCCAAAAATGTAAATGTTACTTTTGTGGGATATTGGTTCCGCGCTGGTGGAATGAGCTCCCAAGTGCTACCAGATCAACTGATACCCTCTCCACCTTCAAGAAACTCGTGAAGACTAAGCTCTTCCAAGAATATCTCCTGGCGTAAACTTTGAGAATGCACTTAATAATTTAATTTCTCTACATTGTGTTACACTATTGCACTTTCAACTTAAAACAGCGCAGATTCTATGTTAGCAATATGCACTCCTTGTTAGTTCATTGTGTTGTAGCTTGAATGTTATCCTCTTTTGTAAGTCGCTTTGGATAAAAGCGTCTGCTAAATGCCTAAATGTAAATGTAAATGTACTGTAGCTAGCCTATCTCCTCAAAAGCTATGATACATAGCCTGAGGACAAAAGGCATTCAAAGATACTGGAATCACACCATCATCAGGTATGCGAATGAATATGTATTGTGTATCTGTGGATATTTATCAATGTTTTCAGCTGCCGAGTGATGTCAGTAGGAATAAGTACAATTAAGACAATTTGGTACAACGTAGACCTCATAGTAAGATGGCAGCCAACACTAACTTATTGGGGTAAGGAGACTTGGTCTCAGTTTTGTTTTCCTGTGTCCCATTCAGTTAGTGAATTAAGTCTACTTTAAACCAAATCGCCTTTTTCTTTTCCAACCAACATGCACATGACAGCCTTAAACAACAAGTCTATGTGTTGATTGACTCCGGAGCATATTCTGTGTGCCTGAAGTCTCTTTTTATGCTGGTAAACCCATTGAGAACCCATTTACAGATTTATTAATGCATAGCCCCAAAAGAACACATATGGCTTGAGGTGATCTATGGGACTTCCAGCGGTTTGGGATCACAGCACACATCCAGGGGTGAGAACCGTATGGGCCTACGTGGCTCTTCACCAACTTCACAGAGGAGCCAAAACAAAAACATTGACCACAGTTTGACTTGACACCATGGGCTGATTTCTGTACCATTTACAGATGGAAGACAATATGCTTGATAAACAATACATTATAATCCTACTTCATTTCAAAATATATATGTCTTCAACATTTTTAAATTAGAAAAAAGGCACATATGCCTTTTGGCATATTTCCATTGGGAAATTAAAATGTGGGCGCAAAACATTACATGAATGAGCTATAAGCACCACAAACATAGTATAGTACAGTAGGATAGTATTAAAGTATGTACTACTGCTACCTGTGTAAGTGTCAGGTAAACCCCCCCTTTCTGGCTCTCATTTCTGGAAAACCTGTTTTTCTTTCTTTTACCTTGAAACCTACAGAAGATGAAATTGCTAAATTACTAACTTGAGATAGCGCAGTAGTTTCCATTATATGGTTAAATGTATTATTGATTAACAAATACTGTATGTTTCTGTTGGCGCTGTTCAGCACCCACCCACCCCACCCCCCACACACACACCCACCCATCCACACCGCCCCCCTACACACATACATACTCACATTCACACAAGCTAAAGTTTCCACTTTGTTAAAGACAAGCTTTGGACACTGAGTGAAGAGAGTGAGCATGAGAGAGCTGCTCCTTTGTGTGTATATCTCAGGTTGTCACATGTTCTCCAAAAAAGTGTATGAAAAAAAAGTGGTATGACATCTAAAGGTCCATTGATAGAATGAAGTGTGCAGTCTGTTTCATCTGCTTCACCAACTGGAGCAGGTAAAAATGCATGTATGCAGGCTCTACTAAACATTCATTTAATATGTTCTTCAGTACAACCATTTACAGCACTTTTGGATTTGAATTTTCACATTTCTGTGAGAATCCTCTTAGAAACATCTTGATGGTAGGTTAAATGGTGAGTGATCTTTGCATTCATCAAGGTCAAAACACTGGTGTTTATTCAGCGCAGTATAATAAGCCTATTCACTCACACACACACACACACGCACACACACACATAAACACACCATACATTCATGCTATTATAATCAAGGTTGCTGGAGTGAAATCTCACTATGATTGCAGAAAAAACTATTTAGAGGGCAGATGGTGCCATCATGACTCATTTCAATGCCCGACAATGTCAGTCCCCTGTCATTTATGGAAAATCATGCAAAAAGAAATGAACTTCAGACATCAGCATGTGGTTTATGCCCAAGACCAATTACAATGGAAAGACAGCACAAAGTTTCATGTATATGTTAACAAATTATTTTTTAAAAAGATGTTCATGTTTGTATAAAATATAATAATGATGGATAATAAAATATATTAATAGTGGAACTCACATCTACAGTAACTACAGGATGATATAAAACCAAGAAGTCCTGCTTACCTCTCTGCAGAGAAACTCAAGTGTTACAGTAATAAAGATGTTATATGCAATATATATGTGACGAATCTGATAGTCTCAGATTGGTTCAATTATTAAATGTAAACTTGTTAAAACTGTAAACTCTGAGTAAAGTCATCTCAGGAATCTTTATCTGGGGTAAAAATGTAAACTACAGTAGCCCTTTCAATTGCAACTCATATGTAATCATTTGAATTATTTCTTAGCAGACACAATATATCATACCTTATATAATAACAAATTGTTGCAAAATCAGATTAAAAATATATTACCAATGTTGTATTATTTAAAAACTTTTATTTATTTCTAAATGTTATAGGGTTTGGGGATTAAATATCTGAATTAAAATAGAATCTGTAAAATGCCTGTCTTTATATCTTATGACCTATTCATGAATCAGGTCAGTCCAGTGTTATTTGACATATGTGTGCCCTGTGTTGTCATCTTCCTATTTCTCTCAACATCAGAGGTGACCATATGACTGCATGTTGACTACATTTATTTTGTCCCACTCTTTCACAAAATGTCTGTATTACTCCCGTTTATATACAGTGTATCAGATTTTCTGAAGGTTCCTATTTCAAAGCCTTCTGTGTGATATGATGAATGGAAGTTGGTGAATGGTCCATATAATAGGTGTCTCTGTGCATTTTCTCTCGTCCGTAGGCCTAGAGACAAGGGGTAGACACACTAGAAAATATATCTATTATCGCACCCAAGTCTAGTGGTATGTATAATCAATAACGACCAATGACATATCTTTCATTTTCTTTAATTGCCCATAGGACTAGATCAAAATAATCTAAGCCAAATCAACAAAATTATGGATTATTCTTTTGCAGAAACTTTCGCCTCAAAATAACTGCGCTGACACAGAGAATGTAACCTTCTTCCTCAAAGCTACCGAAGGAGACAAACTATGCAAATTGGCTTGCTGCACGATGTAGGCTATCAGTATGTGAAGGCCGGCCTTATGAGGACTCTGCGCGCATCTGAAAAATAGGAACTGCAGTGACACATCTGCTACACTTGCATAGAAATGGGTTTGGTTCATTCAGAGACCAAAGAACCTCGTTGCACACACATTCTCATCTGGACACAAGCAAACACATCTTTTTCCCACGTAGCCTACCATTATTTTCTTAACATGTCTATCTTGCCAGATATTTCAAAGGACAGTGTGGAGTTTTTGTCACGAGCAAGGCACGATGAAAACTGTTGTCATTTTAAAGCAGTGCACTGAAACTGAGCACACTCGCAGACTGAGTTTGTGTTTCAATGGCGTCTGTGGGTCTGTTATGTCTGATTTTATAGATTAAAAAAGAAACACGTCTTTAAAAAAATGAGCAGTACAGTGCAACTTCAGACGATTGTTTTTCTCCGAACGATCTGTCTGGATTCAGCTTTAAAAACCGGGCAGGAATATGGATTTGATCGCAGTCGTCATCCTCGCAGTTCTGAATCGAATATGTAGGCTAGATTATGGTATACAAATGCCTCTGGCTTCAAACTGAGAATGGTAAAAGTTGCACAGTCAATCAACGGTCTTTATGCGTTTGCTAGTGTAAACGCACTACCAAAATGGAAAAGCCAATAGGTAAAATACTTAGACAAAGAGAAAATCTATATGAACCAGTTGTTTTGACAATGGAATGAAAAGGTGATCGAAACATTGGCTTACAAAGATGTCTCAAAATCCTCCCTTTTTGAATGAAACAACAATGGAAACGACCGGCATTGGGACAAGCAATCTCTATAATTTCCCAGCAACCACTAAGGAAAAAAATGCTAACTACAGACATAGAACAGAATATGTCAGTTAAGCCTCTTATGAGGCCATAACGTCTTTATTAGGCTGTAGGCCAAAAATGGCCCTGGCCATGGTGCTGAAACGAATATTGATCCGGCCTTCACCAGTGATATTACAGTAATCGTCTTGAGTCCACATTAAAACTTGGCGAATTCTTCAGTAAAACAACTGTGTAGTTTTACAAAATGATTTGTAAACTAAGCAAACTAGACTACCACCAAAGAAAAGTTGGAAGGAACACGAGGGACTTAAAATATTCAAGGTTTTAGAATTTCAAAAAATATATCGTATGAAGCATTATTGTGTTGTATCATTCAGTGGCTTACAAAACATTATTGTCATTGGTCAGTGAATAAATGTAGTCTACGATAGTGCGCTAACGTACCGTGTGATGATGCTGTAAAACAAAGCGACATTATCTCCCCTTACGCGCTCCAAACGTTTGGCAGCAGAGGGCGCTGTTTGCCTAGCATAAGGAGGTGGTGATACGTGAATGCAGTTTGGATGACATTTGCACATCTCCCTGACAAAACACAAACTTAGTTTTAAATCTGTTTGGTTCTCGTTTCTCAGAATTGAAAATATAGCCTATAGAAAATTAAAGAATATAGCAGTGCGAGGCCCTGAATTCAGTAGTTGTTAACAAAAAGCTCTGGGCTACACCACAAAGGCTGTCTGATCTTGCCCACAGAATTGGCATAAACTTGGCCTTTTACCATTTTATTGATACGCGTTTAACTCTGCCTGTATTGGACATGGGCAACATAAAGCCTAAGCAGGCGACTCTAATGTTCTGCTAATGCCAAACCAATTTTAGTTTTAAAGTTTCATAGTGCGCAGCCCACATTCAAAAAATGTCCAGCAGTCTAGACCTAAGTAGCCTAGAATCTAAATTGTGATGATGCGAAATTACATTTCAACTCAAACATTGGCCTACTCTGAAAGCCGTATAAGCCCTTGTAATCAGCAAAGACGACTTTCAGTTCTTTGCGTTTCTATATAGACAAGGCATAGGCTACGAACCTCATCAACTAATTTCCCCAAGCCATCCTGCTTCATGATTTTCTATTCCAAAGTGGATGAATGTCATAACTGTAAAATATCCGGAAAAAACAGACATATCCTAACCCTACGACGGCTGCTTTGCAAAAGAGGCACATCCGTATTTTTGGAAAGCAAATCGTTAGCAAGTATGATTAAGTGCACAGGGCAATGCATAGGGACTATTGGTTAAAAAATGTCTGCAATTAAAATTAATCTTATAGCCGTCCATGATAAAGGTGAACACTGGAGACGCTAAAAAATCAGTTACTATTCTATTATTCGTGCAAAATTTAACGAAATCTTGAACTTGAGAAACATCAATGGCTGCAACATCAGGCGATATCCAAACGCACATTCCAACTTGTCCACTGGGTTTCTACGCCAGTGTTGTATTAAAACATCTCGAACAAAGCAAATCATTTCTTGGAGAAAATTACAGATCAAATGATGCATTTATAGGCGAGTTTGGTCATAACAGCAGACAGAGACACATTTCTGTAGCCTATAAGACGCAACTTGAATTGATGGCGCATAGCAAGGAGCTTGACAGGGGTTAATGGCTGCAGTCAGCAAGCTAACTGACAAGGCTAGTGTAGGCGAGGACCCATTGTAGGCGAGGACCTGCACTGGTGATAAGATATTCTGTCCATTGTCGCATTGGATGGCCACACTCACCATACTTACCAAGGTCCTAAATAAATTATTTTTCAGACTTTAATCACCAACAATTGACGTGGAAATAATAATAATAATAATAATAATAATAATAATAATAATAATAATAATTACTAAAAGTGGGCGGTTTGCCCGTGGGACACTGACACAAACAGACTGTTACACAATTAGGAAAGAAAAACCAAAAATCTCTCGGCCCCGTCACAAAACTTGAGGGGCGCTTGCTTTTGTTCTTGCTGAGCTCAAGGCACCATCATTACCGCTGATTACCGCTGAACAGTTTGACGACCGTATTGACTGCCAGAAACGTTCCTTTCACCTATCCTCGTTGCTTTTGTCCGTGCACAAACTGAATGAGGCGCTTTTCTTCCACCACTTCCCCCTCTTCCCCTTTTTCATGCGGTGACAATTAGTTTGCTACTCGGGACTTGTTTTTAGCTGAAAGAGCTTAAACGTACAGCGCAGCCTTCCCTCACAGAAGAACCAGTCAACACAGCAGAGCAACTCGTTGTACATCATGATTTGTGTGAAATTAGTCTACATTTTGATATGTCTTTGTCCATACAGCAATCATTACGTTAAAAGCACGGTAGGGGTAACTGTAACATTTACGGGAGAAACTAGATGTAGCCAAAGTCAAAGGGCAAGCTGTGGAGATTGCTTTGCATAAAAAAACCACCATTAATCCATTGGACAAAATAGTTACAGTCCTTATGCTCAGTCCAAAGTGAGTGAGACACTCAAACATTTCTCCACATCAGACGGCTAAATTAGGCTGTATTGCAGTGCCATCACAATTACCAAGAGCATAATTAACTTTTGAACATTCTAAGGAAAAGATGACGGAGTAGCCTAATAGTTGCATTTACCCCCCATAAAATCCTTATAAACAGTGATGATGGACCGGGTTTGAAACAAATGTTTTTCTAGTGTTCTGTAAGATCCCTTTTGCGCAGAACAGGTCTATGCAACCCACAACCAACATTTCATTTGCTTGCATACAACTGAAAATGTCAAAGCATCACAGTATCGATGTCCACTGACAAGGGGCTTAAACCGTGCGATTATAACGTAAGCCTAGATCTATAAGCATCAGCGGCTCCCTAAAGATTATGCGATCTTGAGGGTCTGTCGAAGGCTACTAGATGCAAAACCACGGCACCCCGTCCTTTGGTTGACCTTCCGCTGTCAGGGAGCGTTACAAAACGCCGAGATAATCACATGGCACGGTTAACACGTCTGGACACACGGTAAGCTATCACGTTAAACACGGGACGATAGCTCATTCACTTATGACGCCTCGGGGTCTCGGACCATACATTAATTGACGACGACCACAAGGGATCGGGGCAAAAGAGTTCAAGTGATTTCGACGTGGCAACGTTAGGTGTCTGACACCGTCCTCCAACGCTCTCATTCAAGATCCGGTTAAAAACACCAAGCACACTTTACTTCAGGGGTCAAGAGTAGAGCTTGGCCATTTTCTACGCATTTTATAGACTGCCCACAACCTAACTCTAAAAAACAAATGGCTTGTTCGCTGTTTTGTAGGCTACAAGAAAAAATGGTTTAACATATCCTTGCCTGAATAATAATAATAATAATAATAATAATAACTTCGGTATTGTTTTAAACAACCATTTTTTATTTGCTTTATGTCTTTTCATTCGTTAAAACATATGTCCTACTTGGCGCACATGCTCTAAAATCCACCTTTTTACACTGAAATTGACTAAATTTGAAATGATCGCGCAAATCAAAATTAGAATCTATAGTACCAATGATTTCAATACATAGATGAACATACATTAGAAAAAATGGGAGGTAAAATGTCACGGCATTGATATTCAACGCAAAGTTCCACCAAAAATATAATAATAAAAAATAAAAAGAGATGGTGGGCTTTTTTAAGTGTCTAAATTTTGTTTCCGTTCTCTTTTTTTTGGTGGGCACCGCTTTACTCTAGACATCCGATTTTATCGACTGGAAAAAAACAGGAATTCAAGACTCTTGTGTAATATAAATGTCTTCTGTTCATGTAATGTCAGTTCCGTCTTTTGTTAAGTAAAAAAAAAAAGGATAAATACATTTTAAAAGACAGAGCATTCCAGTCGACCTCGGGCAGTTTGACAAACTTCACATAATAATAATTATTATAATAAAAAACAGCCTCTGATACGTTAAGGCAGGCACTGATGTGCTTGTTTGTCTTGGTGATTGTCTGTCTCGATTTCCCTCTTAAATGTGTTCATTTTCTCATCGTCTTCCCGACTGGCCCGCGGGCAGCTCGTGGTGCGATGTTAGATGTCACATTCGCTGTCGCTCGAAGTGATGGAGATGGCCGACGCGGCCGCTTTGCTCGACAGGCTTGCTTCGGGGCTCGACGCGGTTCCGAGACGGTCCACTGCGCCGTCTTCTCCAGTCAGGGATCGAACCGAGCCATTGGACAGCACTTGTTGTTGTAACCTATTTCAGTGTAACAAAAACGAATAAAGAAGAAAGAGGGGTTCTATGAGAAATGCGCCATTCTTGTTGGAAGAGAACTTGTGACTACAGTTTTGACCGGGTACATTCTTGCAGAGGAGTAGGCCATTTAACAGGTCAAATTAGCTGGCAAAGAGCAAAAAGCGTATAACACGACAGACGCGCAATAGCCTGCACTGACTGTAGGGGCTTCAGGCTGAGTTGAACCTTTGGTGACACGCACCGGAAGAACAAGCGCTGTCAAAAAAGGAACATCGCTTACTGTAAGGGCCTATCTGTGACTTATGGACAAGCTGGGCTATTCTCTACAAAACATGGCATCAGGCTTTGCTTTCACATTGGCTACTGTATCAGTTGTAACATTTTTTAAGCTACTCACTGTAGACAAATGAATGCCAAATTGGACAGGACTTGAATTAATTTAGAACTCTGTGATGACAAACAATGCAGCAGGCTATAGCCCATTTTAGAAAGAGGCCTACCAGAAATATCTACTAAAAGACTGAACTGATATAGAAAATTTGGAGATGTTAACAACATAGCCTAGTCTTTAAAAAAATATCATAAATGTCAGCTAGCCCGCAAGACAAAACTAATGTACCTTAATCCAGTTGTAATCAGGCAAATCCAGAAACAGATTAGAAAAGATTCACAATGAAATGATAGCTAGTTGTTTCACCGCAATTGCTTACATACCAAAACAAGAAATGTCCATCAATAAATGCCGTATTTCTCAACTTGGGCTAGCTCACTTCCACAGTTAAACAAGATGTAGGCTAACCCTATACTGTATTTCCCAACGAGGAAACAGCTAGGGAAATACAGACATTGGCCTACTATCGTTAACATTACGTAATTCAGATTTAATAACTGGCCTATCAATATCATAAAACTTTTAAGTTTAATTTCATTGTGTATTTGACTGGATCGCATGACTCACCAATTTACTGACACACAACTACGAGGCCCACTATTGCGCGTGCCAATGGTAGCATACAGTTCATAAAAATAATATCCAGTATCTCAGAAAATGAACTGGTCTGCGTGTATATTTGGAAAAGGGAATATACCCCCTATACCCCCCCCCCCCCCCCCCACACACACACACACACTGTAATTCGTCCGATGAATTTATAAAGGATTTATATAACGAATTGTGGTTATTTTATCCATATTCCACCAGATATGCTAGCTGGAAATTCTAAATGGACATTTGTCTACATCTTTATTAAATCGAAACTGGCTAAGACCAGAAATTAACGAGCGATGCATAAAAACGAAAAACATGAGCTTGGCTTGCATGCATGCATGCAAACGGTGGAATAGCTTGGGATATTCACCTGTTTTTGGCAGCCGCGGCCCTGTCCCTTTGTCTCCGATTTTTAAACCAGTTTCCGACTTGGGTGGGAGTGAGTCCTGTAGCTTGTGCGAGCTCTCTCTTTTTGCTAGGGTTCGGATAAGGGTCCTGGAGATACCATTCTCGGAGCAAATGCCGGGTCCTTTCTTTGAAGCAATGAGTCTTTTGTTCACCATCCCAAATTGTTTTGGGTAGTGGGAACTTCTTTCGTACCCTGTATTTGTCCACCGGCCCTAACGGGCGGCCCCGGAGCTTCTCCGCCTCTTGGTAGTGTGACTCCAACCAAAGCGCTTGCAGTTTGGAATGCGACTCTTTGGTGAACTTGTGGTTCTCCAGAATATGGTAGAGCTCACGGAAATTCCCCGTGTGAAAAGCCACGATGGCCCGAGCCCGCAATACAGACTCATTGCGGTTGAGGACCTCGCAGGCACCAGGGGCGACTGGCAGCGACCAGAGGAACCGGCCGAGGCGTTCGATGTCCCCACTCTCCTCTAAAGTCTCGCATACCCCCGCAACCTGCTGGGGACTGAAATTTAAGATTGGCAATTGAAACATGAAGGCTTCTGTTTCCCCCCCTCGTAGTCCTTGCTACCTCTCTCTCTCATACACGCTCCCTCTCCGTTTCCTCTCCGTAGCCTGATCCAGACAAAAAGGCAATTCCAAAGTCAACAGATCAAGCGTTACACGACACACACAGGAGACGATGCCCCTCTGGCTGACTACGGCAGCCTCGGTGGGCGAACTGGGGAGCGGGAGAATACGTAGGTGAAGCGCAAGACTCGAGATATTTTTGAGGGGGGAAAAGACGTCCAGTCCTCTTCTGATTTTCTATTGGACTTGGCAGATTCGTTGCGTAGTTTCCAAGGACGCTTGTCAATCACTGTCAAGTGTGCCAATCACGCGGAAGGCAGTGCAAATAGATTCAGCACCTCCCCACTTTCAACAGCGCCTTTTAAAATGTAAACATTTCCGACCTATTCGTTGTTGCTTTTAACCAAGGTGATTGGCTATTCGTGCGATTGTCTTTTGGAAATAGCGCTGTTATGAATAATTTTCGCTTACAGAAGAAATAATCGATTTATCACACAAAAGGTCCGGCTGTCATGGCTTCTTTCTGTTGTTGCGTAAAAAAAAACTCATATGCACGGCAGCGCCATTACAAATCGAGAAATCCTCGCGTTTTTCACCCACAAAAGTTTAATATATCACCGTGGTTTGGTATAGATCGCACATCATGATAACGATTGGTCACAATTTTGCCCTTTCTCTTTAGATTTTGGGATTGTTTTCGACGAAATGCATTGTCTTTACGCTCTCTCTCTCTCTCTCTGGCATATATAACGAGGACAAGACGAAGATGGCAGCATAAGAGAGGCTCCGCTCAATTATGCATTAAACAATATGAGAAACAGAGACATCTGACAGCCTAATGCAACGAATCATTGGCCGGTCAAAATTAATAAAACTGCTGGAGACTTGAAATAAGGATAGAGACGAGAGCATATACAGAGGAAGCAATCTATTCTACTTCGATACAGCAACATTCTGGATAGCTGATTGCCCATCAGCCTACCAGTTATAAATATAACCTCATACCATTTATAAATATAACCTCAATCGTATTATGTAAACATACGGCTGCTTTGTTTGTGGCAAAATGTCTCTGTCGGACAGGCTGTATAATGGATACCGAGGCGTATTTACGCGTGTGGAATTGATCGTTTTTGATATATTCCGCTAAAATGAATTCTGAAATATTTCCGAAATATTCGGACTGCATGCACAAATAAACAATTGCTCCGGACACTCATTGTTTGTTTGTTATCATGGGATATTTGTAAATGATTATGCAGAAGCCTCGTGTGGTGACAGGTGCATGTATACACGCACTACTGCACAAAGACACAATGCCTGCCTCTCTCTCGGATCACAGGAAAACGGCAAAAAATATTCCACGTTATGAAGCAATGTGGAGCAGCAGCTGACTAGAGCCGTTTTAGGATCAGCCACAGCCCGCTTTGTGCACTGGCTGCCGCGGTAAATAAGACGGCGGATAGATAACGCAGATGGTTTGAAGTGTCGGGTCAGATTATTTCACGGCTGGCTACAGTGGAAAAGTTCATTCTGACGGAAAGCCCCTGATATTATTTTCACAGATCCACACAGTTCAATTGAAGAAAGCCCTTCGGGCCCCTTTATGCATGATGTATGAGCGGCGTGTACTTCCAGTTATGGAACTACCGTCTGTATGATCGGAGCTGCTCATTTTCATGGACCATACTCATGCCACCGGGAATGGCATTTTTCATAACGTCATGATCCACATCTCTCATTTCCGAGACATTCAAATATGACCTAGTCTCTTGCACATATAGCCTAAGACAATGAGTGATGTTCTGTGGAAAACAATAACTTCATTTAACAGTTGTCTTAAGGAGGTTTTAGATCATACAATTACACAGACTTTATAATAGAAAAATAAAACAAATAAACAACAACAAAAAAATGCAGCATAGTAGGCTACATTGCGTAGGCCTAATGATGGTCTGTGTCGAGCCAACATTTTTTTTATCATAACAAAATTGCAGTGTAGTCTAATCACAATCCAATTATTTCTATGAATAGGGTGTGGGGGAAAACTTACAAGTTATGCTATTAATAATTAGACTGGCCCTTTAGCCAATTCCACCACATTTGAAAAGATCCAAGTTTAAAAGTACTTTTAAAGTTGTGTTTACGCGTCAGAAATGTCATAATGCTGAATATGTGTAGCTATCACTAAATAATGCAACGAGGATAGTCTGGCAAAGTGAAATTTAGGCCACATACAAAATACATGACCTCACAGTGACCACATTTGGTGGCGCTCTTGATTTGTATAGTATCACGTTTACTGAGCTTGTTTAATTTAATGAAGTATTTGGTTGAACACCGTTATACCCACCGTTAGAACCTCGTTTATACCCGCCGACGCTTAAAAAAATATACAGAAAAGAAAATTATAGGCTAGCATTGGTTTGATGGTGATTTGATCTCCAAGGGGTTAGATTCAGGGTATGCTACATTTATTCCTCTCTCAAGAGGGTGTGAATATTTTATTTTTATTTCAAGATAAAATGAAAGGTAAGACTAAGTTTAAAGTTTGAAAACATTTTCCCAGGGTAATGTTTTCAGCATTAGGTAGTCTAGCATGAGGCTGTGTATTCGCTAAACATCGTCTAAGATTCAACGCCAGTGGGCGAAGATTCCAGTATAAATAAAGGATTTTAGAGTGCATTACAAAATAAGCCTAGACTACCCGGGTCAGGAGACAGAGAGAGACCAGAGAGACGGCGTTGTATCGGAGGCATGACATGCTGAAGGCTTCAAAAATTTAAGACATTTCTAAATAATTAACGTTTAGTCTTGTAAGTTTGAAATACTCAAGGCCACTGTGTCATTTTAGAGGAACGATTGGTAACTCAGATCTGAAAGAAAAAAAACACAAGGCTAAGAGGAGATATATTTGCGATGCACGAAACTGATTGATAAATAATCCGATTGGCCATTCGTATTTGTCTTTATTTTTTTGTCAGTTGTTATAACTGCAGACTGTAATATCTGCAGACTGCATAGGCTACAGTTCAATACCTATAGCCTACATAAACTATACTTTTAAGCAATACGGATATGGCTAAGGTGTCATTTAAAAATGTCTGATAAATGGACAAATGCAGTAGCTTATTTTTTTTTTAAGTGTTTTATTCTATATAACAACATAATAACAGGCTAATAACAACCACCACCACCACCACCACCACTACAACAACAACAACAACAGCAACAATAATAATAATAATAATAATAATAATAATAATAATAATGTTTTAAATAATATATCAAGATTCTCTTTGAGTTTAACCACAATAATGTAGGTGAGTAAAAACATATTTTTCATCGGAACTCGTTCCTTTCATGAAATTATTTGCTTGGGTTTATGCTGAAAAGACGTCATCATGGGACGCCAGAGAAAGTCACGACGGAGTTCTCCCAGCAACAGGTATTTTTTTTTTTTTTTTTACTTATGATCACTCAACAAATAGGTTGTAGAAAAACCTGTTTATAGGCTCTAATTAAAAGTAAGAAATTGCTTCAGGCTATTTGCGGAGGAAGGCCTAAGCATCTCTGAGAAGACAAATTAGACTGAATGATGTAGTCGGCAGAAATCTGTTTTAAGTAGCCTATAGAGAATTAAATATTTGGAAAAATCTCATAATAATATATACTATTATGAATAATCATGTGTGTTTTATCCAAAACTACGTCTAACCAGGACCTCAAATTTGCATACCACGCAAGCAACTCTCCATGTTATTAGACGTTGAAAACATTTTAAGAAGTTTTAACAAGTAGGCAATGCAAAGTCACTGTGGCCTCGGCTACACGTCTTTGGTAGTAAGTATACTATGAATATTGTATAGCCTAATATAAATATGTGAATACCACATGATTATTTTGTATAAAAAGTTAAGATTAGGGATTAGGGTCAGCATATTAAGATCTTGTTATAGGATAATTGGAATATGCATGTGGTATGTCAGTCCTTGTCGCTGGTCCTGAAACCATAAAATCCCAAACAGTAAGTAATAAGTATACTATGAAAGAAAATGCTGTTGACAAGACATTGTGTGATATGGAGTAGAAATATGTCTTACTTAACCTGACTCAGGAGCAACAACATAAGAATCAAACAAGCAGTTAGTAAACCAATACAAAGGCAAGGTCACATTATGTAGTTAATGTGGCATCAGCTCATGTCACTGTCTGTGGCTTCAGTATTGTCACACAAATGGCAGTTTGGGATGAAGTCCATTTGACTATATTTAACACATTTTTTTATGCTGCTAGAAGGACTCGATAATGCTTCCCATGGTTCAAAGACCTAAGCACTGATACTGTATACTGTATGTTGACAACCCCCTCACAAACACATGGCGCTTCAAGATGCAGTCGGATTGTCCCTTCCCAAGGTTTCTGTACTGAGAGCGAGCCATGGGGCTAATGCATGTTGGGGCCCGGCTCCTGGAGTCTCCCAGAGTTGCATTATAGCAGCATGTCGCTACTTGACCTTGAACAGGCGGAAAGAAAGACCAGTGATCTATGACGAGAAGGTTGTCGCTCGCTCAGGCAGATAAATGCATGAAATGCATAAATGACAGGCTTTCCATTAGAAAGGTGACAGCCAGGGTGGAGAAGCGAGCCATTGATGATGGCCACACTTTGATGGGCGGCAAATAGAGAGCTGGAGCCTCATTTCTAAACCCAAGGATACACAAGAAGTATGTGGATGCTTGAGACAGTGAAAACAGAGATCAGCAGAGAGTGAATCACACAACGACTGTATGGGGAAAATGAAAAGAAAAAGAAATATCGCAAGGTTGTTGACACACTGAGCTTTTGGATTAAAATCAGGATAATGAAATGGACAAAAGCACAAACTGCATTAATATCATAGAAGTCATATCAAGGTTCTGTCCCCACTTCATACTGTCTTACTTGGTTCTCTCTCTCTCTCTTTTCTGTCTCTCTCTCTCCCTGTTCCTTTAGCCTGGTTAACAGCAGCAGAGAAAAAGACATTTGCTGTGGATCACAGATTCCCACGGTGTGGGGGTCATAGCAAACCCCAGGGCGGAGAGGAGAATGGAGCCACTGCAAGAAGAAGTGTGTGGGGTGGGGGTTGCGAGTGTGTGTATATCTGTATAAGTGTGAGTGTGTGTGTGTGTGTGTGTGTGTGGAAGAGGGGGGGGGGTGGTATGGGTGAAAGGCTGTAGCTGTCCCAGATTCACCATGATCAGCTGTGTGTAGCATAGACAGAGACAGTGAACAAGCAAACGGCAATTACTGACCTCCCTCCTCCTCCTTTCACTCCCCTCTCTTCCATACAGTTATACCCACACAATCACACACACACACACACACACACACACACACATTTATACTCCACCCACCACCTCCAACACACACACACCCTCCTAAACAAGCCCTCAGCCAGTCATATTTATTCCAAGCCTCTACTATCCAACACCCCCCACAACTACACACACACACACACAGACACACACACACACACACACACATACACACACACACACACACACACACACACAGACACACACACACACACACACACACACACACACATATGTTTAATGCTAACAGATATATGATGGATCTTGTCTGCAATTTGTGCTCCAGTCCTGTCAAATGGAGAGCAATGAAAGCACATGTAAGAGCAATCAAACCTGTGCTGCTGAAGTAGAGACTCTGGCTCTTGCTTTATGCATTGTACAAAACAGCACAGGCACAGATCGAGTCCATTATCAGGGGTAACAAACACACACACACACACACACACACACACACACACACACACACACACAAAGATTTCTATTGATAGTGTGTGTTGTAGCTATAGGCCTACATTGTATAAATCTAATTGAATATGCTTTGTAATGGGATGAACATCTCTGCACCTGAGAGATTCAGCTTGTAACAAAAGAGTGATAGGCTGAACTACTTCCAAACTATTAGCGTGCGTGTGTAGACATCATACAATAACAACAACAATGACAACAATAATAACAAAAAATAAATAAATAGAGATACAATTTTTTTTCTAATGTTCAATATAAAATGTTCCAGAGAGAGATAAAAAAAACTGCAAAGACATTAATAAAACCTAAAGACAAATAAAAACCTTTCGGTCACGTGTGGATTGTAGGACAAGAGAAAGACATGTTGTAGTTGTGTGTGATCTCTATGGTCTCAGTAGCACTGGATCGGAGACCATCCCCAGATTAACTCGTAATTAAGGTATCATGCCAGCAGGCCTATTTAGTTGACTTCCGGTGGGCTTGATTCAGCCAGGGTAAGTCCTAAATGGGCATTTAGAGTGACACGAATACCCGGGCTATTTGTGCCTGCTTTTGGTGCAGATGATGGGGGGGATAAGCCTGCTTGCTCTGGTCCCCGCGAACTAGTCCCATTAGTGGACACTCCCTCGCATTTCATGCCCTGTAATCTACAGATTTGCAGTAATAGAGAATACCTCTTATCCACAGCCCTGAGTGCAGATACACACACATACATGCAGACACATACACACATACTGTGCACACACACACACACACACACACACACACACGTACACATACACACTGTGCACACACATTCATACACAAATACACACACTCATATGGTTGATGTGTGGCCACTCTTAAATATACGTTGCCACGTACACACTGAGATAGGCTCACACACACACACCACACACACACACACACACACACACACACACACACACACACACTCACACAGAGGGAGAGACATTAACGAAAACAAGTCTTGCAAACAGATGCACACATACACACACACACAAACACACTCACACAGGCACGTACAGAGGCTCTCAGGATTGTGCATGGGCACAAATACTCTCCCACACAAGCCGGCGTGTAAAATAGGCTTATGAGCAAGAGTGTAACACAGAGGCGAAATGTCCAGCCATTTGGGACTGATTGAGAACACGCCACTGGAAGCCTCCATCGCCTGCAATAGCATCCATTATCTGGACACATTTAGAAACACAACACTGGCTAAGCCACAGACATAGCTACAATATGGGCACTGGGCCACTCTCCTGGACAAACACACACATTTAGAAACACAGCACTAAGGACACACATCAACACTAGCATGCACACACACACATTTAGAAACACGGCACTACGGACACACATAAACACTAGTGTGCATGTGCGCACACACACACACACACACATTTAGAAAAACAACATTTGTTAAGCCACAGAGATATCAACAACATGGGCACTTGCACTCACATCCTATATCCACCTATCCACTGCATGTGTCACACGTGTCCAAGCATGAGCATCAGTGATGATCACACACACAAACACACACACACACAAAAATACTGTAAAATTGGGAATTCGGAGATTTAAAGTCTTAAAACAGAAGACATCTTGCCTTGAGTGCAACGTCACCCTGAGCCAGTTTGGTAACACAGATGTGGATTCTGTGTCCAACCTCAGAAAGGCCAGCAGTGGGTCTCAGCCAATCAGAAAGGGCTTTTTTGAGCCCTAAGAGATGCTGAGACAGGTGATGGACCACAGACAGTAATGGAGACGGCTGAGAAAAATCCTTAGGCCATAAAAGCCCAGTCTGTGTCAGTTCACATACTGAAAGAGCGGCCTAGAGATATTGATCTGGTGGCTTTTTTTGTTGCACGCTTCAGTGTGTGTGAAATGTGAAAGTATCCCCACACTCATACGGATACAAACACACACACACACGCATGAACATCAGTGTTCGCTTCAGTGCACTCACACAAACACTTCCAAACAACGACAGTGAAAACCTATGCATGTCTATACACAAACATAACCACAAAAGCTCACAGATACATACCAAAACACAAACATACACAAACACACACACACACACACACGCACTCACACACACACACACACACACACACATACACAGACACACGTGTGCGCGCGCACAAACACACACACACACACACTCACAGCCTTAAGGTGAGTGTGAGTATACAGTCAGTTCACTGAGCAGGAGCACTACAAGGCATACAGAGGCAGTTAACGATGATGGAGTGAAGTGTGTGTGTGTCTATGACATAGAGGAAGGGCACCGAAGGTAAAATGCATGTTATAATCCATACAATCTGCAGAGGCTGACAGCATAAGCATGTCTCAAGTCATGATGCAAGATATGCAAGACACCCACCCCCCCATCAACACACAAATGGACACACACACACAGACACACACACACACACATACACATGCACACAAATACTGACTCAAACATACACATACACAGCCCTCTCGACCTACACACACAAATTGCAAACCTACTGACATATACACACACACACACACACACACCCTCTGTCTCTCTTTCTCTGTTACATACACAGGCGGTACAACCCCCAGCCCCCTAGCACCCCTGCAGCAGCATATGGGCTTATTGGGAGCAAATGTAAATCAGCTCAGTAGACACAGGAATGGAGATATGACTTGTGTGGCCGTAGGGGGTCCATAGAGAGAGGGCTTCCACTCACTCATTCACTCACTCTCCCCGAACACTCACCCTTTCACTCACTCTCCTCACTCACTCTGCCCTAAACATTCACTCACTCACTCTCTCACTCACTCACTCAGTTACTCTCCCCGAACACTCACTCACTCACACTAAATCCATATGCTTAGGGCTTAGGGGGAGAGGGGGCATTAGGATTCAGCCACTCCCTTCCTCACTCACACATTCAGTGGATGCAATTACCTCTCCAAGATCCCATCCTGTGTATGTAAGTGCATGTTGTGGTGTGTGTGTGTGTGTGGGTGTGTGAAATTCTGATTACTGCACTGTGAAATACAGATCAGATGCTTGTGCATTCCTCTGGTCTGCAGTGCTGTGCTTTCAATGAGAGGGAATCTGGTATGAATGCCATGTTGTGATGGGTTGTTATGGCTCGACAGGCTAATATGTGATTCCTCCCTGTCTCTGACTCAAAGTAATTCCCCCTTTTCCTCTCTCTCTTGCTCTCTGTCTCTCTCTCTCTCTGATTCATCAGAGACTGTATTTGTATTTACTCCAGATGTTTGCTGCTGTGTTTGCACTGTGCAGAGGAGATGCCTCAGGTGCCAAATGCCAGGCTAAATAAAGGAACAGAAGCATGAGGAGTGTGTGTGTGTATGTGTGTGTGTATTTGTGATGCATGTGTGTGGTGAGTGTGTCTGTGTGTGTATTTAGGGTATGTGTGTGTGTGTGTTTGTGTGTGTCGTGTTGCTGTGTGTGTGTTGTGTGTCTAAATGTGGATTCGTGGTGTGTGTGTGATGTACTGTGTGTATGTGTGTGTGTGTGTGTGTGTGTGTGTGTGTGTGTGTGTGTGTGTGTGTGTGTGTGTGTGTGTGTGTGTGTGTGCGTGTGTGTGTGTAAGTGAGCAATAGGCAGCGAGTCTGTGACTGTTGCAGTACAATAAGTGTGTGCTCACCCAGTGCAGGGCAGTATGTTATGCACACAATGCACATGATATGCATATCTGCCGCATGTGTCTCCCAACTCCAGATTACATTCCAAGGGCTAACTATTCACACTTTTATGAGTGTGTAATTTGCTATGTGGCTATACGTGAGTGAGTGGATTGGGGGCGGGGGTGAGCCAACAAAGCTCATGAGATGCCTTTGGGGCACAGCGCAAAAGATCAGCACTCTGCACTCTAGCGTTCACACACACACACACACTTGTTTTAAAACACACTTTCCAACCAACACAGGAGAAAGGCGGGGGAGGGGAGTGAAAGATAACTGTGCCAGCCTCATACAGGCACACACACACACACACACACTCTCACATATGCATACACAAAAGCATGAATACACACACACACACACACACAAACACACACAAGAGCTTACATACAGACAAACACAGACAGAGAGTATGTGAGTGGGTGAATAAAAAACTGATAGAGAGGAAGAGAATAAAACAGTAAGATCAGTGCTAGTGAGAGAACATAGAGAAAGATATGGTGCTATAGACATGGTGGGGTGTGAACATATAGAGAGTAATGAGCCCAGCTGATATCATTATTGCGGCTGGGTGGAAATGTGTTGTGTGTGTTTCGCGGGGTTACCAAGAGAGCAGACTTCGCCTGTAGTAATGTACACGGCAGTGGAGTGATCCACACACAAACACACACACACACACACACACACACACACACACACACACACTCACACACACACACGCACATACACGCTCAAACACACTGTACTTGTACAAAAACCCAAAGGGACAGGCAAGAGGTCGACCCAGGTTCTATCCCAGTGCGCCACCACACACGGAACATGGATCTGAAATGCTCGGAGTCGGTGAGGGTTCACTGTCATCCGGTGGGGATCTCAGTCATGCAATGACTTTGAGGGTGATGTGAACCATGTGGTGGAATGGATCACGAGCTGGCGCATCAAACAGGCACATCAGTCCTCGCCACGGTCTTAGCTACACAGAGAAGAGTGAGATCTAAATGAGACCTGGAAACCAACATTAAATGCTAACACATATCAAATGCTGACAAACACAAACAAACACTACAAAGGCACTATAAAGTATATGCGTGTACAAACATAACACTTGAAACAGCACACTTGAATAAAACTATTTTTCATTCTTACTGACCAATGAAAATAGTGCTTCTGTGAATAAAGTGATTGTCTTAAGCCATGTGGAAGATATGGTATCAAGAAGACTTTTTGGCAGTGGCACATAGAGAAGAATATGCACTGTTCATCTATTATCCATTAGGACAAGGACATTTGGAATGAAATACACCAGCGATGTACATATGAAGGGCTGCTGAGGGCTCCTGGAGGAACTAGCATCTTTAGTGGGGTGATCATTAATGTATCATAAATGCCAAAGAGCATGTAAGCATCATGACTGTAAAGGCCATTATAAATTCATATCTGATGTAGATGTTATCAAGTTAAAACCCCTGAAACTTGAATTGGTTCGGTGACTTTTTCTTTTTAATTTTTCAAAAATTCACTTCCTTCTGCTTGAATAAGGACATGAACAGACTATTTCTTCAAAAATGACTATTTCAAATCAGTTTTAAGGTGTCATTTTTCAGATTTCTTCAGTTAATTTTGTCCAAAAAGCAACTACTGTGTAAAATCATCATCATCTTTAACATGTTTTCTGAATTATGTTGACAGGTATAAGGTGAAAAAAATCACCGCATTAGGCTGTTCAGATAGATGCAGATTGATTTTTTTTTTTTATGGAACCTTAAAGAAATTTTTAAAATAGGTTTCCTTAGATAAGGTGGTGAAAGGGAAGGTCAGGATGCTGACAAGAAAATGTAGGGTTTAGCCCAAGCTGACACTTTCATTTTTTTTGCTTGCTCTAGGTTGCTCTACGCTGTGAGAAGCACTGCGGTGTCCATTGTGAGTTTTCATGCATCTGGTTTCTAATCTGGAGGGCCCTTAGTGCTGATTGGGCTGAATGAATGTGAACAATGACAAACTGAATAGTGGCCCCAACCCCCACCCCCCAGAATG
This sequence comes from Tenualosa ilisha, assembly GCA_015244755.2. NCBI lineage: Eukaryota > Metazoa > Chordata > Actinopteri > Clupeiformes > Clupeidae > Tenualosa > Tenualosa ilisha. The sequence continues at coordinate 4,048,664 of PYXC01002150.1, read as the reverse complement.
TTCAAAGAATTTTTGACTCATACCCTTCAAAACACATAAAATTATTTCCTTCCAGGAGGGTTTTCCCTTCTGACTGTACTTTTATACATTTAGAGGAAACCTTGAAGAACACGACAATCATGCCATTTGTTATCATTAGCAAGCACTCCCACAGGCAGTGAAAGCTAACAGTTTAGCAGAAGCTTACACAAGTGACTGATAGCCTTCCATGAGCAAGTAAAGACTGGATATATCCAATCTCTGTAAGGAAAATAGAAAATCCTTGAGATGTCTCTTTGGATGTTTTTGTTCAAAGGTGTAAGGTATTTCTTAATTAGGGCCTTTCAAGAGAAACATTTCAACTTCATTCTCTTGGCTTCTGAGAGATGTGAGATTAGTAATGAATCAAGGTTAAGACCCAGGTGGTTTGAGGGTTTAACATGAGGAAGTGACAAAACACAGTCCAGGCAGTCATTAGAGTCAGTCCAGGGAAAAAACAACAAAGTTACTAAAAAAGAATGTTAAAATTGCAAACAGGCATAGTTAAAGGGCTTGAGTCCAACAATTCAACACAGTTAACAGGTGTCTTCACACAAAACAATTCCTCACACTGAACCAGGGAGGCCATGGCAGACTGACAAATAGCCTACAGATGCTGGCGTTCAGGTGATGCTTGGAAGGACTGAGCGGTTGTGGCTAAGTTGCCTGAGAAAGTTGGTTAAAAGCTGGTACCATTGAATTTTTGATTTGGATTACCAAGTAGCCATAGCCAAAGTAGATATTTATGAAAACTCTGGCTTAAGTGACTTTGTGTGAATGGGGGAAAACAGAGTTTTTGCTTGATGTTACAGTCCCCCTTTGGTTTTCAGATCTCTGGTTGGTTACCTATTCTATTGACATATTTTTAACAGCTGTAGCTTGTCTAGATTCATAACTGTGTAATGTTAAGTTCACTGTTAAGATCTAGCATCCCTCATTGTTGGGCCAGTGTGCAGAGATACATTTTGGGGTTTTGGCGGGCTTCTTGTGTTCTTGAGTTGCCATATGGTGTATTTGCGTGGCTATCGCCAATAACAGCTGCTATTAAACTTTCTAATAAGTGGACCCTTCTTAATTTGGGTGTATGCTACAATACATTTGACCACAACAATTTAGAATAATAAAAAACCCTAACAAGAAAATGTTGTGAAATCTACTTAACATGTCCTTTACAGTATATCTGTGGACCATAAACATCGCCTTCCACTTAGAGCAAGTAGTTGTTAGCCGCTCACTTGTGCTAAGCTCTAGTAAACAGCCCTATTTCCAGTTCTCTGGGGTGGCAAGGGTGAGAGCTGTTCAGATACTCCACTCTTCCCCTTATGATTGATATTAGCTGAGTCCGTGACGCACCCATGAGGTGTGGGCAGCTGGGTTCTGCCCCATGCTTAGCGCCGCACCCAGTTAAGTCTGTCTGGACTGGGACTCCCTGAAGTTATTTACACAAGGGCCAACTGGTCCGTGTATTCCAAGGCTATAAATGCACCACGCTTATTGGATTGCCATGTTGTTTGGTTTTATCGGAGTTCGCCGAGGGGCAAAAATAGCCTGTGGGGCTTTATTTTGGGACTGTATGCTACCATGATCGTGATTAGCCGTTGCCCTGCATTCCTGGTATCGTCGGGAGAGTACCACGACACAGGCCAAGACTCTTCCGGGGACAACCCTGTATTAATGTCAAAAGGCACGCAAAGGGCTTACCCCTAATTACATGCATCCTCTTCGTCTATTAGGCCTACAAGGGAAGAGGGAGTGCCTGACTGAGAGACTAACAGGAACTCTCTAGCATGGACATGACTATGTGCTGACATGAGGGTTATATATTCACAAAGAATTATTCTGACAGGATGAAGTAATGAGAACACAGAAGGGCCCACTTAACAAGGCCTGATAGAAAGAAATGCAAAGGGGGAAGAGAGAGTGGATAGGTGTGTGTGTGTGTGTGTGTGTGTGTGTGTGAATTTCAGTAAACACATCTATTCACATTAGTCAGAAGAACTGACTTATGGGACTTGTGTGTCCAATAGGCTTCCCCACATGAACAGGAAGTAAAGGGCTTGACTTGTAATTCCGGGACTTACAAAGCACCTGTTTATTCAACTGGCTTAAAAGCTTGGATCCTCTACTGGTTGTGAAACCCACTGTGGTATAACCTCCCTGACCCACCGCCACTGGCAGCTAGTGTTAAGTGACACTGACACACATCCCTGGGGGGCGTAGTAAATAAGGCATTAGCATCTCTATGAGTTGAGGCACACACTAAACATACGTGGGCGAGACACAAAATATCCTTTTGAAATGCTTCTAGTTTTCTTTTTATTTTTTGCCTTAACATCCTGACAGGGATATTCTCTATTATTCTGGCTGCCTCCTTGCTTCTCCCCTTCCTCTTTCTCTTCCTCCTTGCAGGCGATGGATGATCTGGTCGGTATGTATGTTTAATCGTACCCGGAGAGTGCTGTCAGCAAGGTGCCTGCTTGGATATGGCACCCCTGAATTATTGAGGGGGCCGACGAAGGACATGCATGTTTCATGAACGCTCTCTGCCAACAAGGCTCGTTGGTGAGTGTGTGTGTGTGTGTGTGTGTGTGAGTGTGTTTGGAGGTTGGAGGGTACAAGCGGAGGTGGGTGGGCAAGGCAGGGGCACCTTGTAAGTGTCATCCTGTCAGACACTAAGAAAGGCTGGAAGTTGATGGCTTGCAGAGAAGTTGATGGTTTGCAGAGAGAGAGAGAGAGAGAGAGAGAGAGAAAGAGACATCTCTATGTTCCTTCTAGAGTGCCCACCATCTCCAGTCAGCCGTCTCACCTGTCATACCTGTCATACCTGTCTATTGGCTCATGGACGCGTCAGCACTGTGAGCAAAGTTTTTCTACTGCTGACCCCCCATCCCCAGCCCACTCATCCACGTCTTGGGCTAAATGGGCATAAATCAAGCTGATGTAATGAATTTCTCCTGGAGTGTGTGTGTGTGTGTGTGTGTGTGTGTGTGTGTGTGTGTTTTGGTGGGGGGGGGGGGGTTGGGTTCCTGGCAAAGCTGTCACCCTGAGCAGAGAATGCAGATGAAGATGAGGAGTGATAACGATGAAGCTGAATTATATCACAAAAAATGCAGAGCTAGTTCTCCATGTCTTTCCTCAGCACTGGATTGTTTGAACTGTTGATGTGGGTTTACATGGGCTGTCAAGAAAACAGAACAGAACAAGCCTACCATCTAACAAGGTCGGTCTTGTTTGACTATGTGTGTGTGTGTATGTGTGTGTATGTGCCTGTGCGTGTCTATAAATGTGTGAGTGTGTGCATGTGTGTCTGTGTGTGAGTGAGTCTGAGTGTGTGCAACTGTGCCTGTGTGTGTGTGTGTGTGTGTGCGTGCTCCAGTGTAGCCCATAGTGGCTTTTCTTTGAACTCTCAGTCTGCCAGTCGCTGGTCAATCATGAGCTTTGGGATTAGTGTCATGGAGCTGAGGATGAACAAATACTGCTAGCCACAAGATCATCCAACAAAACGGCCGTTAGCCAAATAATCACAGATTCCTACCACCCCTTACTACCCTACTGGTCAATTTCTCTGCTAGCAATTCTGCATGACTTTACTCGTTGTGCCTGATGTCTGCGACCATGCTAACTAATGCCCCGTTTAGCTCAGCTGGGTCTTGTACCGGGGACTGCTAATTGAATTATTAAGCTGGTATAGCTTTAAGCTCCTTCAACTCAGTCTGTTCACAAACACCCTGCAATGTGACGGGGCCTTCAACCTTCCTCGGCGTCGGCTAAGCCACACGAGATGACGTCTGCGCGGACCCTTCACTCCCTCGGCCATCCCCCATGACCATGGAGCTGTCATGTTGCTTCAGTGTCATATTCCAGGGGGGGCTTCACGCCCGGTAGCCGACAGCGTCATGCAACTTTCATGGCCACCACCACAACCGCCACAACCACCGTGGCATGCTGCATAAAGAGATCATGGTAAGAAGTGTAATCTGTTGTCTAAGTCCTGTTGGATAATAGCATCTGTTAAGAGTCTTGTCCTAACTGGGGCCAGTGGGCCAGTCAACACATGGAGCTGCTACACTTCCAGCGGGCCACACTAAACCTTTATGGTTTAGGGTGCATCAGGGTGCCCCTAAAGTGTGTCAGCGTGCTTTTTTTTGGGGGGGGGGGGGTAGGGGAAGGGTGTTGTAGTCCAAGAGGATTGAGAGAAAGTTTGTAATCCTTTGTGTTAGTTAGGCATATGGATGCAAAGAGAGAGAGAGAGACAGAGAGCATGCAAGAGAGAGGATGGGAGTGAGATAATGAATGAGAGTACATATGGATAAGCTCTGTTACAAAAATACATGATTCGTATCTGTCCCAATAGAATAATGTAAGGACATTTTAAGTCCCCAAATAACTGGTGTAATTCCAAAATTCCAGCTAATTTTACCATGCGGGAGAGAGAGTGAGACAGAGGGAGAGAGAGAGAGAGACTAATAGACACACTGAGACGGAGCATCGGTGTGACACATGTCCATATGGCATCCAGTGGGAGACATAAACCACCTAAGGCTACTGAGCCTCTTATGAACCTTGGACAAATCTCAAAAGGTCAGGGCGAGGGTAAAAGGTAAGGCAAAGGTGGAAGGGATTTTTTTAGTCTTAGCCAGAGTTGATTAAGTTATACTCTTTAGTCTGAAGCGCAAGCAACATTGTCACTGAGAGTTCACAGGAACCAGAATGGCTGCACACAGAGTAAATATATTACATGTATTAGTTAAATTTGAATAAGACTGAGTCACTGTCCACTGCTGCCGCTGAATTTAGCAAGGTGCAGTGCTTTGCATGACTTGCATGACATGCTAAATTGGATTTAACCTTTGAAATAGACTGCATTCATTTGAAGTCTGTGAGTATTAAGATTCCACTGGGCACCACTTTTCACAGCTGAATCAAAAACCTCTAATGGCATAATGTGTCATACAACAAAAGACAGTCAGTTCAATTTAGCCTTATTCAACCAGTAATCAGCTTTTAGGCCACTGGCTCAAAGGCAATAAATACAGTGGAAATAGTTTTATCTCTGTAAAGAAGAGCAAGCATTTATCAATGTGTGTAGAGTCATTTCCTGAGTATCAGTCTCATGTATGGACAGCAAAATTGTTTTGTGCAAATAATACTTAGTTTAAAAAATGTATTTTGTATTAACCACAGTTGATTAAATGCTTTATGAAATAGATTGTAATTAAATAAAAAAGATGAGAAAATGTGTTGTACCTGCAATGTGTGGTTGCTTGTCTGCATGTGTGTAGAAATATGGACATGTATCTTGTGGTTGCTTGCTTATGTGAATGTGTGTGAGTATAGATATGTGTATTATATACATGTAGTATGTGATTGCTTGCTGAAGTGAATATGTGTTGGAGTGTAGATACGTGTGTTGTATAGATGTACAATACTGATTGCTTGCCCAAGTGAATGTATGTATGCGTATGTGTGTGTGTGTGTGAGTGTTGTATTGACAAACATCGTCCATCAGAGCTACAGCCCCTCTATAGGAGAAAATGCACTGGTGGAGAAGGGCAAGAGTGACATGTACGCTAGGTTGAACTAACAGAGACTAACTAACCAGCACCAGCAGGTAAAGCTTGCTGGAGAGATTTGACCACAGAGAGAAAAGAGCAGAGGAGAGACCTACAAAAAAAGACCTACAACTGGCCAGTGTGACACTTCTTATATTACATTACTGGCCACAGTCTTGGCCATAACTAGCGCTTATGCACAGTCATCCAAATCATAAATGGAGACAAGCTGATGGGATTGCCCAATGAGCACTGACTAAGCACTCCACCCCCCAGGGCCCAGGGCTTTGTCCAGTGTGCCTCAAGACGCCAGCAGGGCCAGTGTCATCCATCACCCTATCAGTGAATGGGCAATGGCCCACTTCCTGGTTGCCTAGTGGCTTGCCAAGGTCAATTTACCCAGTCAGATGCTTGTTGTCAGAGAGCATCATCCTCCGCAAGGTCACTGGAGAGAGCCTCTGTGAATGTCACTACCTAGTTAGGAGGACAGTCAGGACCACGCTACATGCCTGAGAAGTAGCACAGGGACCATGAGAGCCTGAGGAGGGGGAGCTCTCTCTGTTGCCATACTGGTTTAAGAGGATTTACACAAAACCTTGGCCTCCTGACCTTCCTTGCTAGGTCTTATTAGCAAATAAAAAAAAAATTCAAGTGGTCATCTTGTTGCTATGTAAATTATGTTAATTAAAGCATTTCAATCAACTTTATAAAGCTGACACACTTCACCCTCATTCATAGGCTACATAACTTTATTGACCAGTGACCACGACAAAATAAAAAGGCCTTTCAAACACCACCTTCCCTAAAACTAGCATTATATGTGGTTAAATGAGAACGGGCTTTGCTGTGAGGTCGTTAATCTTGCGTTACTTGTGATAAAATGATGACAGTGGTATGGCTGGAATTGCCTGTTCCTGAAGCTCCATAGAGCTCAGCCATGATAGCAGCTTGTTTGGACACCTATAATTTAGCCAAGGCTGAATCAAGAGTATTGATTAAAGCTTTTCATGAAACTCGTAGCATCCTGTAATTTCTCCTGACTTAACATCTCTATGAGTCATTGGCACTATGACGCATGTAAGCATGATAGCTGATAGCATTTCAATCAGCTCTATGAAGCTGACGGACTTCACCAGCATTCACAGGCTACATAACTTTATTGATCAGTGACCATGACAAAATGAATGACCTTTCAAACATTTTTCCCCTAAAACATTATATGTGGTTAAATGATGAGTACAGGTGTGTCAAAGGACTGAACTGTCTTGGACTATTTCAGTGGCTGCTATTGAAGCAGCCAATCAGGACGCACTTCATTCCCCTTACACACTGGAAGGCGGTTACCAATGTAGTAGGCTACGCAGTCCTGAGTACAGAGCAGATGTTGCGTGTATGACTGCTGTTAGAGCATTTGTACAGCTTTGTAGATAGTGCCTAGGTTTCATTCTGTGTGCGTTCAGAATTAGCTAAGTACATTTGTTTTATTGTCATTTGATTTAAGATTTAGTACAAACTATGCTGTGGTGCGTCTGTAGCCACATGAATCGTGTCCACTATTTTACCGCTAAAGGAGGAACTTCTTCAGTAATAGCGGGCATATGTTCCAGAAATAGTATAGCATTTTCTAAATGTTAATGCTGCCTTTGTGCTGTTTAGTTTAAATTTTGCCGTGCTTTAATGACAGCATTACTCGCCGAATTTATAGTGCCTTAAATTAATGTCATGCTCCTGTAAATGTTGCTTATGATACAGCCATTTAAAGTAGCCTAGCATGCTATGCAACGTTAGATGCTTAGCCCTGCCTGCTAGGACAGACCTGTGAGCTATGGATGCTCAGCTGTTGGTGTTGTAACAGTGTAACAGTGTAACTGACTGTATATTCCATCTGTCTGTTTTGTTTACAGAACCACACACACCTACTTACACACATCTACACTTAATTGAATCATCTGTTTACTCTGCACTTTACTAATTAACCTAAAGTGGGGAATTTTTTTTTTGGAGTGTGTATTCTAGATGCCCCGAGGTGGCCACAATAATTCTTGAACTTAGTGTTCATCTGTACAACAGACTTTGCTGTGAGGTCGCTCCTTGTGGTAAAATGATGATGGTGGTGTGACTGGAAATTATGCTTGTACCTCGATAGCTATTCTCTCCTTTGCAATCATCAGTTGTCTTTCTGTTCATGTTGTCAGACAGTGGGTATCAAAAAACTAGCGTTGCTCTCATAGACACCTGCATCAACTGCATGGACAGATTCTATGTCCATATGGCCACGGGGAACTTTGTGACGCGGATTGAATAGTAGGCCTAAGGATAAACTTGCTAACATCCTCTCAAAGAGCAACACACTGTTTTTCAGATTGTATATGTCTAACGGTACCCTATAAAAATGAAATTACAACAATAATACAAAGTGTCAGGCATCATGAGGGCTTAAGCCTAGAGATACACTGGATATGTTATGAATGCATAACGTCACATCAAAATACATTTAGGAGACAGCTCTAATATTTTAGAATGTTCGCTGCGCTGTTGCATCTGGAGTAGCTTATTTCTATAACTTTATGCTTCCGAGGCAAATCAAGAGTAGCCCAAGGGAAAGAGAATAATGCTATGTTCATACAAACACCAAAGTGCCAAGGGTGAAATCCACATTTTCAAAATGACTACTGCTGGTGTGCTACAGCTGTGTAGACCACACTATGCAGTTTTTGGGATTATTCTCACTGACCTACAGTAAAAGTGAATTTTTGTAACTGATATCAGCACCAGTACATGAGGATTTGTTTACAAGCCAAAGGATAGGAACCACCAACAATAATTTTTAAAGAGTGATGTGTGAGTTAGTTTCAAAGTCAGTGTTGGCAGTACACTAACGATTAAAGGCATATTCTGATGCATTTCAACCCATAGCCCTGTTGTTTGATGTCAAGATTGAAGAAATGTTTCCCTTACAGCCAATGCTAACTGAACAGGGCAAGGAAAATACAACTGAAAGTAGGTTGACATGCTCTGGAAAATTCCTTTAAGTTGTAAGCTGATTTCTTGGTATTAGGCTCAGATACCGCGCAGTATTCTCCCTATTACAAGTTAACTTGCCATCAAGACGGCCCCAAAATTGTTATAAAGATCTTGCATAGGATATACCTTGTTATAAAGATCTTGCATAGGATATACCTTGCTTTCATTTTGGGATAGGTCTGTATTTCACTTGTGTCCTTTCTCTTACAGCATGATTCCATCACATTCACGGCTTTGCACATGGACCATCTTCATTCATTTGTAAGAGCAGAGACAGGCTGTCAGGTCTGCTTAGGCATGCTGCACATATGACCCTAAAACTCCACACGGCATCGACTGATTGGTTGACCTTTGACCTTTTTGACCCTACTTGAACTTGACCTTTGCATTCTTATTAGGCTGGTTCACTCACCCACAGTAGATTGTGCATCACTGCACTGTGCACATGAGTTTGTGTGGATCCCTCGCTCCACCCTCACCACAGCACCTGTGAAAAACAGTCCTTTTCTTCTTCTTTTAATAGTGGTGGTGGTGGGTATGTTCACCACTTCTACAGTCCGTATAACAAGCACCCAACCACATAAAGCTCATGCCATTCATCCGCATTCAGCCATGATAGCAGCTTGTTTGGACACCTACAATTTAGCCAAGGCTGAATCAAGAGTATTGATTAAAGCTTTTCATGAAACTCGTAGCATCCTGTGATTTCTCCTGACTTAACATCTCTATGAGTCACTGGCACTATGACCCATGTCAACCCTGATAGGAAAACACCATACACTTATTTGTGTGTCGCCCAATGGATGTGGTGGAAACAAAACAATAGAGGCTTCATGAGTAGGGAGGCTGTTGTGTTTATTTTGAGTGTGTTGATGTCATACTTGACACAGTACACACAGAGAAAGTCACTGTGGTGACACAAAACATTCGGTCCTCTTTATTGCTAATTCATGCTTTTATGAAAAAATGGAGCAAATGCGGTGTGTTATTTCTTTATAGGAGGTGTAAATATGCATTACAGATTTCCAAGCTTGACAAAAACTTCACAAAAGGAAACCACGGACGACATGCACACATTTGTATGGATTAGCCTTTGGCCTGGCTAACAAGCTAATCTCTTTGACTTGATTTGGCTGTGTGTGGCCAAACTGTGTGGTTCAGCCTCTGGTCATTGGCCTTGGTCCTCATTAGCAGTGGGTTTGATGGCAATGATGTGTTTTTCATAGGGCAAGGTGAGAATGCAGGAGAGACAACACTAACAACGTCTCTTGTCTGAGGAGAGGAGAGGCAAAAAAGAGGGTAGGGAAACAAGATGCCTCTGTGATTGAGAGTGAAGAAAAATCTCACAGTGTTAGAAGAGGAGAGAGAGAGAGTAAAAGGAAGGGAGACAGACAGAGAGAGAGAAATGGGGAAATAAGTAGCAATACGAGGAATCTCCGAATGTTAGAGTAGCAAAAGGGACTTGGATAGAGTGAGGGAGAGAGAGGGAGACTGAGACAGAGAAAGAGAGACAGAGAGAGAAAGAGGGAGGGAGAGAAATGGGGAGAATGGACATGCAGAGGTTGTTAGTCACCTAGCAACAAGTGTTCCATCAACCACCCAACTCTCCTCCCTCCTCCCTTCCCCCACTCTCCATGCCCCATCAACCCCTGCCCCCCCACCCCACACACACACAACCCTCACACCCCTTTCTATGCCTTGGCCCCCACTGGGCTCCTTAATTCAGCAAAGGTGCTGCGGATGTGTAGCCACTGTAAGCCCTCCATCTCCTCCTTGGCCCCTATCTGTGTACCCCACGCACACACACACACACACACACACACAGACTCCCCTTTTCTCACCCCCACTAAACGCATACGACCCTCGACAAAGCCGTTCCAAGGCGGGCTGAAGGACGCCTTTTTTTTTTTTTCGTACCATTCCCCAACACACACACACACAAACACACACACACACACAACCAACCACTCAGCCTCCCCATTGACCGCTGTGGCCTTTCTCCCTCGTCACAATGGCCTTCAGAACAAAGGCCTGAATGGAGGGGTAGGCCCAACAGGGAAAACATTTGCTTGTAATTGTGACTGACCGCATAATTAAAATGATGTTCTTTTTTTTCTTCTTCTTCCCCTGCTCCATGTAAGGAAGGGGGAAAGGGGAGAGCGAGAGAGAGATGGAGAGCAGGAAAGAGAGAGAGTGAGTGAGAGAGAGAGAGAGACAGAGAGAGAGAGGAGAGGAAGGCCCGCCAGGGAGGAGGGTGCTTGTTAAAAGCGGGACCCTTGTAACCCCATAATGAGGAGAAAGCATTCCCGCAGCGAAGAGGGCCAAATATTGAGATGCGGGGCCCGGAGAAGACCTCCACTCCCCTCCTCTTTGCAATCACACAATCACCAAGCACCACCAACCACCTTCCCCAACCCATCCCACCTCCTGAGACTCTACCTCAAGTACCAGTCCACAAAGGAGGGAGATATGCACACACACACACACACACACATAAGCACACACACACACACACACTTCTCACAAATTAGTTGATCATTTGTATGGAAACAAAAGCAGTGTGTGTACACACACACACAGACACCCACAAGTAGCAGCACACTAACCGGTATATGCTTAGAAACACACACACACACACACACACACACACACACTCCCACATTCCCACTCATTTGTACAGTGTAACATACACACACACACACACACACACAAAATAGGCTTTCTTCAAGTACAACACTTTCAGGGGGAAGAATTGAGCAAGCCCCCTTCCCTCGACCTGGAGCAAACCAGGCACTTAAATATGAATGCACACAGGAAAAGCCTGACAAAGACCAGCACAGAGACGCCTGAGAATAACCAGCACATTAGTGCAAAGATTTGGGAAGTTAAGTGTCTCCTGCCATTTGTCACTGTGTGTGTGTGTGTGTGTGTATGATTGTGTTTGTGTGTCTGAACCTGGATGGAGTGTTTAGGGACCACACAGACGCAGTGGAAATAAGGACACTGGAAAAAATTGAGAAAAGGACAGTACAGATATTCCATCTTGAGTCTTGAGTCTCAACTGGTGTCTGTGAGTCGGCCAAAGTGTGCCGTGTGTGTGAGTGTGAGTGTGTCACAAAGTGGGCTTGATGTGTGTTTGCGTTTGAGTCTGTGTGTCAAAAGGTGGGCTGAGTGTGTGTGTGTCATCAGATGGGCTGCATGTGTGTTTGAGTGACTGTGTGTGTTTATGTGTATCAGAGGGTGCCAAAAGCTATATGTGTCTGTGGTTGTGCGTGTACGTGCGTGTGCATGCATGTGTGTGTGTGTCTGTGTGGGTGCCAAAAGCTATGTGTATCTCTCTGTGTGTGTGTGTGTGTGTGTGTGTGTGTGTGTGTGTGTGTGTGTGTGTGTGTGTGTGTGTGTGTGTGTGCTCACAGGATAGGCCCATTCTGCACTCTGTCTCGTTGAAAGCAGCTGAAGGTCAACTTTCCAATTTTAAGATTGCCTTGACGACCGCTCCCCCCTCACCTCCACTGGCAGACCATCACCACCACTGTCCCGCACCTCAAGGGATGACAAGAACAACATCAGAACAAACAAGCCAACACACACACACACATTCTCACTCACACATACTTTCACATAGGGGTCACTAATAAGACGCTTTTTGTTTCTCTGTCTGATATTCCTGGAATGTTTTGGAGGTGTGTGTGTGTGTGTGTGTGTGTGTGTGCATGTGTGTGTGTGTGTGTGTGTGTGGTGGGGGCTTTAGATGAATGGTAGAGTCGCCATAGAAGAATTCCAACACAGCCAGGAATCAAGGCAATTAACTGAAGCCCTGTAGACTTGGCCCCTAGTCCACCTAAGGAAAGGTCCAGCATTTTTCACACTGGTGCTCCTGTATTCACCTGAGTGTGGAGAGAGAGAGTGTATGTGCAAACGAGGGAAGAGGAGAGGAGACACATAGTTTCTGGACCAATTGAAAAATCCAGAGAGAGAAAGAGAAGGGGAGAAAAAAGAAATTTACAGGAAAATATAAAAAATAAAAGGTTCCTCCTGTCAACTGATTTATGCCTGTGACTTTCCTTGACTGTCGTGCCTTTGATGCCGAGTGAAAGCAAAGGATGAATCTGGGCCAAATGCAAGGCTCTATTCAGAGTGAGCTGAATGCTTGCAAAGTGATCACAGGGGAAGGTGGCTGATGGCAAGGGCTTGCCATCAGTCCGAAAATCACCAGAGAGAGAGAAAGACAGAGAAGACAGAGAGAGGAGGGGATACAACTTAAGGACACTTTTCATTAGGGTCAAAAAGTGCATATGGAGTACACAAAATGAAGATGCATTTTGAATTCCGCAAGCAAATGAATTGGGTTCACTTTCCCCTGTGAAGTTCATCTCTCAGTGGGTGAAGCAAATGAACAAAAAGAACATGCAGAATGAGTGGGAAAAGTACAGCTAAACAGTGAGATCAAGTTGTAACAAGTGGTCACCAGACACCAACCCAGGGAAGTCCTCAGCATGGGCTTAACTCTCTGTGGCACAAGCTCATATGGAACTCTGTGGCAGGGCCAACCTAGGTGCAGCTCCAGTAAATAGAAGGAGGAGAAGGAGGACAAGAGGTCAAGAGTTGACTTGTGAAGGATCTTCAGGCCAGCCATCCAAAGTTCTGGGGTCACCAGCCAGTCACTGTGACGACGGCCTTCATCCGCCTTGGAAACAAGCTGTGGCTGAGCCCTGGCAAAGTGACAGCGCAAGGCTTTTTTGAAAAAAAAAAAGAGAGAGAGAGCGGAGGAAGGAGGGAGGACAGGAGGGAGGGATATAACCTGCTGCACTCTCTCCTCCAGTCCTCTCTCTCTCTCTCTCACTCTCTCTCTCTCTCGATGTCTTTCCCCAGCTCCCGTTCGGAGCTGACACCAATTAAAGAGATTACGTCTTGAGTTAAAGGGAGAGCTGGAGCGGCCGGCGCCCATGATTGCTTCTGACAAGGTTACCAGATGCCAGGCAAAGGGGCCATGACCTCCAAGGCGTGTCAGCACCCCTCTACCAATCAGGGGTTTACCACTCTCTCTCTCTCTCTCTCTCTCTGTCTCCTACTCCTTTGTTTTCTTTCCTTTTTCACATCTCTCTTTCTCCCTTTTCCTTGTCTCATTCCCACTTTTTTTTCTTTGCCCTTCTTTATAACTCTCTCGAACCCTCTCTCATCGCTCTGTCTCCATCTCTTGTTTCCTCCTTCCTCCCTATTTCCTTAGTCTGTCTTCTGTCTTCTGTCTTTCTCTACCTCTTCCTCTGTCTTTCCCCTGCTCTCTTTCGCTTCTCCTCTTTCTCCTTTATCTCTCTGCAACTACTTAAGATCTTCTTGTCTTTTTCCATCTTTCTGTCATCCTTCAACTCTCCGTCTCTCTCCCATTTTCATCCTTTTTATGCCCCTCACTTTTCTTTCCCCTGCTGCACAAACACTTCTCAGACTAAATTTGTGAAAAACAGCAGTGGCGTATGGGGACTGCAACATAACGTCTACATGATTGTCTGACAATCTAAACAAATAAGGGCCTGACTTGAAGCCATTTCTGTTCTATATAACCGCTACCATCTCTGGGCATGGGTTGAATGCACAGCGGATAACTGGCATAAGAAAAAAAAGGTTTTCAAGTAACAACTCCATCAAACTATGGATTGGAGGCCATTTTCATGATTGGGGGCGACTGTCATTTTATTGACTTCATGGATAGATGCCTGGGAAGATTTCCATTGTCCTAAAGTAACAATAGCAGGGAGTACATGAAAATTACCCCCCCTCCTTCTAAAAACAGTCCTCTAGGGTAGACAAAAATGGTCCAATAGAGAAGCTGTTGTTTGTGGTGTTCTTTTGAGCCTTTCTTGGGAAATAACATGCCAGTCAGTGAAGGGCTGCAATGTTGGCCAAGTACTAAGAAGCATCAGGCCTGAGCACATTAGCTGCACCTGGGGCTATATGGGCTATATGGCAAAACAGAAGCTTAAAGTCCAACCTGACAAAACAAAGCAAAACCGCTAAAAGCTTACAGGAGGTAATCAAAGCCATAGAACAGAGTGAACCTCCACAACTGACGAGAGAGAAATTCCAGATCATTTAAAGTTCCACAGGGTTTTCGCTGGGTTTAGTAAAAGAACTCAGTAAACACAACACAGCAGCGAATAGATCATGTCACAGTTTTTCGAGGACCCACAACGTGTTCTCAAATCCTTGGCCATAAGCTTCAACCACGTTCCTGCCCACACAGGACTCCATAACCCATGGCTAACTGTCAGCGTGAAAGGGCAGCTTTTGAAAGGCTGAAAGTTTTGTGAAACTGACCTTGTTAACACACACCTGTGTGTGAAAGAAAATTCTAGCCAGGAATGTGTTAAAGGAAAACACATCGTCTTTTTTAAGGTTTGAAGAAAAAAAACTTTTTTTCTAAAGGACTATGAATGAAATGGCAAATAATCCTTCACAGGACTGCCCTAACAGTTAAGACTATGGTGAAAGACAGCCTTTCTAAAGAACGTTTTTTTTTTTTCTTTTTCCCTACATGTGCTTTTCAATTTCAGTGAGAAAAATGGCACTGTGCCCATTGGTGAAACCAGCTCAGAGGTCATGTAAATCACTGAGGGCCTGACCTATTGAATGTTTTCAGATTCAAGAATAATATTTGTATGGCTTCACTCAAATGAAAAAAAAAAAAATAAATAAAATATAGCAATTGACAGTTGCCTGCATGTACTTGCTAGTTTTTATTCGGGGTCTAGACCATGTAACAGAGCATCAGTGTGCTGCCCGTGCCCCGATGACTGTGTCTTGAGTTTTGGAGGCTGTTAGTGCACTGCTCACAGACTGATGATTGACAATATTGAGTTGGATTATGAAAAACTGACTGATGATTGACATAGCCCCCAATATTGAGTTGGATTATGAAAAACTGCAAAGTTTTGACCCAACAGAGCAACCCAACAGAACGATCCAACACTCCAGACATTCGTTCTCTTTGTCTTACCCTGTCCTTTTGTCTTGCATCTGGTCTCAGATAGGTGCAATATACATACAATTATTCTCCTAAAATTATCTACACTTCAGCAGTTGCAACATGCAATTGCATCTTCAATTCAAATCATTACAGATCAATTCCTTGCTTATAATGATTCTTATGAATATGGAAACTATGAAGTGGTATTGAATATTAATGACGAGCAACACATACAGACACACAAAGGATCTCAATCTTATAAGACTTACAAGTTATAAACTGCAACAATTGGTTTATGTGTAGGTGTAGCTCACCACAAAAAAAAAAAAAAAATCCTGCCTCCTCGACCTCCATAATGTCCTAACCCTCTTTCTGTTCTGATTAAGTTTTCTATAACATATTTTATCTAGAGAAAATATCACTGCTGAAGTAAAGCTGAGAGTTTGAAAGACTGAAGTCCCTGGATATTTCTGGTAGCAACATTTGAGAATGAATCATAGTGCTCTGTGTTGTATTACTACAGCCATATTAATTAGGCATAATTATCGAAATCATATCATAATTATGTATTTGACAAATGTAATGCAATTTAATTATGTATCTTATACTTTACTATATTGTACATTTGTTAATATTGACAAATAATTTGTTCCCTAACATGAATGTTAGACTTTTAAGCACTTTATACAATGCAATGCTATTTAAGAATTGTCATTATATTATATTACAATGACATTTGATTGAAGACTCTTCAAAGTTCTTTGTGTTCCTTTTTTTTAAATTTGCAAAAGAGTTCACTCTGACTCTAATCTAAAATAATCTATTCTAATCTAATCTAATCTAAACTGATGCATGAATTATAAGAATATGCGCCATACTTCAACCAAGACCACTGCATTTCCCTCATTAAAATTTGAAAGCAGCGGCATTTAAGTATGTTAAGTATTTTACACTGTAAGTATTTCATCCCCCACAACAATAACTATCACATTGCATTGCATCTCCTTCCACAATGATAACCCTGTTGAAGTCATCCATGTTGTCTTCATGTGACATTCATGCTATACAAAAATGACAATGACCAGGCAAGCCATCGTGAAAGATAAGTTTAGTTTAAATATCAATGCAGTGATGGGGCCATGATATGAAACAGCTCTCAGAAAATGCATCCACATGTTTCTTACATTGGTTGTGTCCTTGCACATTTGCACGCGGGGTTTAAATGCAAATACATTTCAAAGTGGTAGTGTCCTTGGCCACTGGGGCATGATGCAAGAGTGAGAGTGGATGAGAGAGACAGAGAATGAAAGAGAGAGAGAGAGAGAGAGAGAGAGAGCTCTTGCAGACTCCTGTGTGGATGTGGATAGGTGTTTTTATAACCTGGCTGCACTCTCCGCAACTCTCCACAGAGAAACACACTGCAGAAACCAGTGAATGTAAATATGCACACTCTTGACCACATCATTGCCACTGACCAGACACACACACACACACACACAAGAGCACATGCACACACATATGCACATACACACACACACACACACACACACACACACACACACATACACATATATAACAGCACATGTGCAGACATATACCCATACACAAATACATATATACATACACACATTTCTTGGTTACAGCCATTCAGAGACAATACACCTCTGAGGATTTCACAATACACTGATTCTTACAGCAAACACCTTCCACCCTACCCCTGACCAAACACACACACACACACACACACACACTCACACACACACACATACACACGCACACACACACACCACCCCTCTCTCTCACTCTCTCTTTCTTACTTTGACTTTTTTTCTTCCTCTTGCACTTCTTCTTCCTTTGCTGAAAATAATGAGCGGCTTCCTGTGCCTCCTCCGGCTGAAGGGGGTGACCAGCTGCTGCAGACAACAGGTTGGGTCCTCCATCGGGACTCATCTTTATTCTTCCCCACCGGATGGGCTTGCTGATGTCTGGCACTCCTCATTCAGGGCTAGAAAAAAGCCAAGGAGCAGGTGCTTGCAGGAGCTTGGGCCTGACCCACGCAGCGACTGTTGGACTGTTTTCTGTTTATTTGCTTCCTGTAGAAATGTCAGTAGTTCAGACTGACTGAGCCTCTCTCGCTCTCTCGCTGAATAAAAGACCTACCTGTGAGAGACACAAAAAAGAAGACACTTAATAAAATAACCCACTGTCACATTCCTTCGGGCAAAGGGTAACAATTTCCTAGGAAACAAAAACAATAGAAGGCCTAAATAGCCTACATGAAAAAAAGGAAGTGGAGTAGTTCAATATAGAAGAGCATTGTAGCAGGACTATGCCTATGCAGTCCTGACGTTTTTGTGTGTGTGTGTGTGAACGTAATCATTTCTCTCATGTTCTCAACAAAAGCAACAAAAGCTATTCGCAGATCTTTAATATATCCGAGAGGCGATTACAAGGATAGGCTATTCCAAACAAACAAGGACAGGCTATTCCAAACAAACAAGGACAGGCTATTCCAAACAAACAAGGATAGGCTATTCCAAACAAACAAGGATAGGCTATTCCAAACAAACAAGGATAGGCTATTCCAAACAAACTCAATATTATGCATCGTTTTACATAACGCCTGTTTTTCACAGGCCTCACCGTCGTTCTGCTTCATTGCAATGTCCTTGACCCTCAGATTGTGAATTAGAAAAAAAAATAGGCTATTGATGATGTTGGTGAATATTGGTGAAAAGAAAGAAACACCAGAAAAAGGAGAAAGAAAGAAAGAAAGAAAGAAAGAAAGAAAGAAAGAAAGAAAGAAAGAGAAAGAAAGAAAGATGAGCAGAATAAGGAAAGCAACCTCACTGTGTCGATATTGGCATACATAAATTCACGAGTGAAAAATTGAAATAGGCTCTTAGGTCTACCTCTGACAAATCGAAGAATTAGGAGAGAGCAGGCTGCTGACATCAAAACATAGCCTAACCTTTTTTACTGTGGTGATTCTGAACAGCAACAAGTTCTGTATACAAAATCAAACGGAAGTTATCTTCAAGAGCCTATTTTCCTTAACAATATGTGTAGCTAATTGCAGAGGTTTAAATTGTCTGTTACAAATGAAGTGTTTCCTACTGTAGTCAATGTAAAGCTCATTAGGCCGTCTTTAGCCTTGGCTACTTCCCGTCTATGGAGACCACTCACATTCTTCTTTGACCGCAGCAGACTAAAAACTCTTAACGCACAAAAGTAAATCAAGAGTTTTGGTTATTTATTTTGCCTACATCAACTTCGCATATTGAGCTAAACATTCATAATTCAAAGTAAGCATTTAACTTAATTAATCTACAAATTTCCTCCTGTAGGCCTATAACCTGCTTTTTTTTGGCAGAATGCATTTGTATAGCCTACAATTGTTGGTTAGGCTACAGAACACACAGTTGGTTATGCATTTCTAAAGTGTGTCCATAAGCACCCATAAATATACACTATCAATTCCTGGATTTCATTAATAGCTTCCCATCTTTGTGTCAAGGTCATCACAGTACAAAGAATGCATGGTATATGCAAATAAGTCATATAAATACAATGAAACTAAAATATACAGTTAACCACAGACCATAAATATTCCCTAACAACCATCTGAAAACTGGGACAGACTCTTATTTTCAATAACAGGAAATGTATATGCAAATGCTATTTATAAAGGACTCTTATTTTAAATAATAGGAAACGTATATGCAAATATTATTTATAAAGGCAAAGGCGCATAATAAATGCAGTTGCCTGAACAGAGTGCCTATTACACTCAACTTCAAGCCATCAGGCACATTCATTTCTGTACAGTAATTTGATACATCTCCCTAGTACCACCTCAACAAGAATGAAAGTTTCATGCAGCTCCTGAAAAACACCAATTCCACTGTAACCAGCTGCCTGTTGCTTACAAAAATTGGAAACTTGTCTGACACGCAATGACATGCAGTTTCAGATGAAATTACTGTATGGCGACGGTGATGAAAATTGAGGTTAAGGTCTGACTATTCTGCCGCACCATTTCAATCTGTGTTTTCAATTGAAAGAAGAGATGGAAAGCCTTTGCTCTGCCCACAATTGACACAGCGCAAGAGAGGGAGCCCTCGCCCTGCGCCCCTCGCCCCATACACAGCCTTAACTCCTGTACCAACCACCCCTCAGTCTCCATAAATGGAACATTCACTGTGCTTTTGTGTGCCGATACGGTGCCTTCTGCACCTCGACACCCACAGCTTTGTATAAGGGCCACGGTCTTTTATCCAGCTGCACCTCTGCTATCTGTATATGTGTTTTGTGTGTATGTGTGTGTGTGTGAGAGAGAGAGAGAGAGAGAGCGTGTGTTTCAAAGAGCAAGAGTTTGTATGGGTCTGTACATCTGCGTGTATGGGTTTGTACAAGATTAAACTGCTGTATTGAAGCATACAGTGGCACCGGCTTTGAAACAAAATGGCTACCTGAGGAAGGCACCTCCAGAGAGCAAGAACGTGGTAATGGAGAGGGGGAAAAAAAAGATGAGTGGGAAATATTCTTTTCATCTCCATCAGGTTTGAAAGAACCTTGCCACTCCTATTTGTTTCACTGCCTTTTCCATTCAAGCTTGATTTACATGTTTTAAAGGCACTGAAGGTGATGGCTAAGATAAAAAAAAAAAAACGCATAGAAAGCAAAGCTTTGGCATGTTGACTTCACCATTCAAATATGTGTCCAATGAGCAAAAACTTTTGGCATGGGGCTCTCAAGCCCCTGTATGCTGTCTATCTCATGGTGAAAGGCAATTCTTATGTAGGCACAATGTATCCTGCGCAGCAGAGGCTGTTTGCCATTTTCCTCTCCTTTCAGAGACGGCATCTACACACAATCAGACGGTACTTGTTCCTGGCTTTAAGAGAACCTTAGCCCCTCCACACACATACCACAGAGGTGCTATGCAATGTCAGAGCTAAGTGGCTTTCTTCAGTGGCTTCTGAATGTTTACTAAGGAAGTCAGTTTTTACTTCTAAAAAAGTGAAATACCAGATAGCATAGACATCCCTGAGATTGTCAAAAGGCCTGAAAGTGCTACAAATGAGCTCCCGGGTGTATTTTTACTCAAGGTCATTCAAACATTTTGTGTGATTAAACTAACCTTCGCCACAGTCACAAATAGCTCTGTATTAATTCAACACTGAATTAATGACTGTACCAAATTAACAACTGCACAATTATATTCACTTACATAACCTTGGACTTTCACAACCTGGTAGGGTTTACTCGCTGCCATAAATGTATACAAAATAGCAAGATTATTTATGCATTTAGCAGTTGCTTTTTTATCCAGAGGGACTTACATTTAAGGGCCAGTCTCCCCTAGTACAACTTAGATTTACGTGCCTTGCTCAAGGGCACAATGGTGGCAACTGTGATTCAAACTCACAATTTCCAGACTCCAAGCATGCTAGCCAGGTTCCTTAACCGCTACGCTTCCCAAGACTGATAGTGCTAATAGTGACTAAACAAACGGTCTCTGGAATGCTAATGAAGTCATCTGTGAAGACCCTTTGTAATCTGTGCTGTGAACCAAGTGAACCCAAAATAAATAAGAAGACCCTTTGTGTACAAATTAGTGCTGTCAATGTTTACACGTTAGGAGAATGGAGAATACAAGGTGACAGACACGTTGAATGAGAGTACAAGGAAAAGGCCAAACCGCAGAAGGTTTGAAGCAAGTGTGTAGAATCTGTACGGCTAGGATGCAAGTGTTGGGGCGGGGGGTTACAAAATCCTGTGGTCAGTCACCCCTCGGCACCCCTGTCATATAGTTTCTGCATAGAAAAATAAAAAAAGATTACTGGAATTTTAAAGATGTGATTAACTGTGATTCACTTAAATTTTCTATTGTTATAAATTTGATTCAATTTTTTAATCGATTGATAGCACTAGTATAAATGTAAAGCTCAGTTCTCTAAGGTGTATTGATATTGTCTGAAACAGTGTGGAGGTGGAGGCAAGGTGACAAACAAGTGGTCATCTCAAAGGCCATTATCCCGCTCTCTCGTTTGTATTTAGGATATAATTTATCTATAAGTTTCTTTATATTTAGGAATCATGTGCATGACCTACAGAAAATAACCTATTATAACTACCATTAAGGGGGAAAAGCACAGGCTGAAATACTTTACTATGGTTGTTCAAAGGTATTTCAAAGGTAGCCAGTTATACAAAGTTAATTCCCACCTCATCAGCCAATCAGAAAAGAGAATCCCATTGGGGATAAGGGAGATAAGAAGTGGATATCAGGACGATAGAGGAAAATCTGGACACATGATGTGCAGATGGTTTTAACATGAAGTCAAGGCAGTTGTTTCCTCACATTCTGTTGCTGTTTTTTGGTCATGTTTAGACTGCTTTAAAAAAGAAATCTTGAATTTATAGCCCTGTTGTAAATAACTGGGGCACAGAAATTCACCTTCAGTTTTATTTTTTTATGCCCTATTTAGTAAACATTAGCTCTAGGTTTGCTATTCGGTCTATGTTGTATCAAACTGTCTTGTTCTTTCTCCTACAGATAACACTTGGTGATTTCATCCAACCGGGCTAGGGATTGAATCACCCCAAATTTCTCCTTTAACCTCAAAGTATTACACATATTTTCCATCGCTGTGGTCCTTCCTCTTGACCCGCTGCCTGTCTGAGGGGGCCGGTATCAGTATCGACTGCTCACTGCGGGAGCAGGAACCCCTCCATACACACATACCCGGTGGCATGGATCTTCCTGTGGCAGTGGCAGACAGGTCAATGGCACCCAGCTCTGGACCCCTGACGAGCGACACTCAGGGATACTCGCAAGCCATCGATTTCCTTTAGCTGGAGACACGTATACACCCATCCACCCACTCACAGAGGCAGTGAATGGAAGCCAGCTAGCCAAGTGTAACAGGAAGAGAGGGAAGAAAGAGACAGGGAGAAAGAGAGAGAGAAAGAGAGAGGAAGGAAAAGACATAAAGATGATATGCAATACAGAAATGTTTGGCATGCCAATAAAGCTCACTTGAATTAAATTGAATTGAAAGAGAGAGAGAGAGAAAGAAAGAGACAGACAGAGAGAGTGAGAGATGGAGGCCACAAGGCTCAAGCTGTACTCCTGATGGCTATAAAATAGCAACTGAATAGGGAGCTGGCCCTTGGAGTCTTATTCTGAGACATGTGAAACCACACACACTCACACACACAAACACGCGCACATACACACACACACACTCCATCGGATCTTGCGACTGAATGGGCTCAAGATCACACAAGAGCAGCAGAAAGCAGCACAGGAGAAAAATCCCAGATGTCCACTATCTCCCAGTCTCCCAGGGTGGCAATGCATGTCAAGGCCCTCCACTTCTCCAGCTCAGCCAGGGACGTAGACCCCGTCTGAGGCTGAGCTCACTCTCACACTGTAAAGCCAACAGACAACGGCAGACACTCTCAAGCGACCGCCCCAAACACATACACACAGACGCACACACACACAACTTCTCAAGCCACCGGGAGAGGAGGGTCAGGTCGGGTCCCAATGGCAGAGACAATGCCAGCTCAGCCTCTGCAATGCGGATGGGGTGTGTGTGTGTGTGCGTGTGAGTGTGCATGTGGTGGAAGCTCCAGATGGACCACAGCTGTGGTTCACTGGACCGTGTGCTAACGTCCAACGTCAGCTGCCTCGCCGGTGCGAGTCGATAGGAGAGTTATGCAAGGGCCAGCCACTTAATGGCTACACACTGACTCTGCCACACAGACATAAAGAGGTAGAGAAAAGGAGGGAGAGAGAGAGAGGAAGAGAAAGAGAAAAGAGAATGAGTGGGCACAAGAGTAAGAGCGATAGAGAGATAATGAAAAGAGGAAAGGAGAGGGAGAGTGAACATGGGGAGAGAGAGAAATGGCGACAGAGAAAGAAAGATGCTGAAAAGAAGAGAAAAAAGATGAACATAGTAGGAAAGAGGGAGAAATGGGGTAAGAAAAAGAGGGTGAGAGAGAGAGATGGAGGGACTGTGAAGAAGAGAGGCAGAAAGACAGTGATAAGCTTACAAGCCTCCAGTGCATTTAAGACCCAAGGAGCCATACGGCGACCCGGTTTCTCTGCTGAGAAGGCATATTGAGAGGCTGCTGGACACATCAGCCATGCAGCTGAGGAGGACACTTTGAGTGTGTGTGTGTGTATGTGTGTGTGTGTGACTGTGTGGATGTGTGTGTGTTTGAGTGTGTGTGTTTGTAAGAGTTGTGTGTGGAAGTGTCTGTGTGCACGAGTCAGTATATAAGTGTGTGCATGTGTGTGTGTGTGACTGTATGGATGTGTGTGTGTTTGAGTGTGTGTGTTTGTAAGAGTTGTGTGTGGAAGTGTCTGTGTGCACGAGTCAGTATATAAGTGTGTGCTTGTGTGTGTGTCTGTGTGTGTGTGGTAGGGAAGGATGAAAGACTCAGCACTGCTACCATGAGTCAGGCAGTGAGTTGACTCAGACTACTGCTGGTGAGAGACAGACCCACACCCTCATCACTGTTACTTCAGGGCGTTCACACACACACACACACACACACACACACACACACACACTACACCCATCATCATCACTGTGTTACTGCAGCACATTTACTCACACATACACATACATACACACACACACACAAACACCCAAACACACTATACTCAACATCACCAATGTGTTACTGCAGCACCTTTGGAAGGAAAACTCTAGCAAATGTGTTTCAGTGGAAAAGGAGAACTTTGTGACTGTGTGTGTGTGTGTGTGTGTGTGTGTGTGTGTGTGGAGGTCCATCGTGCGGACCAATGCCTCCCATTCGCCTGCAGCTAAATACTAAAGACGCGGCATTAGCACAGCGGCCAAGTAAACCAGACATGAGCTATGGCGGCAGCCACCACGGCAACAGCTATATCAGCAGCGGCAACGACAACAGCAATATCAGCAGCGACTGCAGCAGTGGGGACAGAGACTGCTATGCTAGACTGTCGCTTGCGATGGCCCTGTGTTTCGACTGAGCTAAAACGAGGTCAACTTGCGCAGGGTATCAAGTGGGGGGACACACACAGTGAATGAGCAAGTGAACACACAGACAGGCTGGCTGGCTGAGAGAGAGAGAGAAAGAGAGAGAAAGAGCGTGAGAGAGAGAAAGAGAGTCAGGGCCATAGGCTCTAGGCACTGAGCGATGCAGTCAGAGAGAAAATGCCTTTCTGAAGATGGAAGGAAAGAGGGGGGAACAGATGGAGGGATGAAGAACAGCCGAGAGGGAGGAAAGGGTGGAGAGGGATGAGGAGAACATTAGGGAGGGACAGAGAAAGAGAGAGAGAGCTGGGGAGATGAAGAAAGACAGGGATAAAAAATAAAATAGGAGGTGAAAGTGATACAGAGATGGGGGGGGGTGTTAAGGGAGAGAAAAGACAGGGACTGAATTTGAGAGGAAAAGATGGAGACAGCAGGGAAAAGAGAGTGAGTGAAAGAGAGAGAGTGAATGAGTCAGTGAGTGAGAGAGAGAGGGAGAGAGAGAAGAAAGGGGGGGGGGAGAGCAAGAGAGAGGTTGCCCTTGTCAGACCAAGTCTGATTGTCTTTGTTCAGTCACTGCAACAGAGGTGACAGCGGTTCTCTCTGCACGGAAGTGATCTCAGCGTGCACACACACACCCACACACATATACACACACAAACACACACAGACATATAGTATACCACATAAATGCACACTTCTCAAATCACACTCTTCCATACAGAGCTGAACACACTTCACACACATACACACACACATACGCACACACACAATCTCTCTTTCTCTCTCTCACTCACACACACTTAGACATGTACATATGCTTACACACAGACAAACTGTATAAAGGACAAGGGGTGAAAGACAGACATGCTGAGGGAATGAAACAAAGGCAGAGAGAGAGAGAGAAAGAAAAGAAAGACAACGACAGAAAGAAGGACAGAAAGAGACATAGGGGGATTTTCAAGGCTTCAGTACCTCACTGGTTCTTGTATTTGGGTGCAGAACTAAGATTTGTTATTGAATGGAGGAAACACTGGGTTTGACCTTGCTACCATTTGCCTCTGAGGCAGGATGCCAGTTCACTGGGAATCAATACTCAGCAGCAGCAGTAAAAGCAGTGGCAATGGCAGAGGCTGGCACTGTACACACACACACACACACACACAAATAAAGCAGTCAGTCCGACAGTTACACACACACACACAAATAAAGCAGTCAGTCCGACAGTTACACACACACACACAAACATACACACAGAAATACACCCTAACACATGCACAGATAGACATAGACATGTCACACACACACACACACACACACTCCATTAAAAAATGATTTAATGTATCCCAAGACTGGAAGTAAACTGTAGGCGAATGGACTGACATCAGATCCCTGGGCCTCAGGGCAGTGCTGCCTAACTGCTGCTCTGCCGCGTTAGTCACACATAATAGGCTCAGTGAGACAAACAGAGCATGATGACACAGGCTAAATAACACACACACACATACACGCACACAGCAGTGCAAAGGAGAGGAGAGCAGTGTGGGCGGCTAACCCCCTGACAAGACCCCGGCTTGGCCCACTGCTGCTGATGTGACTGGTTCTCTCTCTCTCTCTCTCTTTCTCTCTCCCTTCCTTCTTTCTTTTTCTAAGTTTAACTCAGCCCCTGTGTTGAAACGCAGGGGTGTTGAATGTATAATGTGTAAATGTACAACACAGAACTGTTAGCAGGGAAAGGAGCAGTGTGTATGTGTGTGTGTGTGTGGGGGGGGGGGGGATATGGGTAGAAAAAGGAGAGAGAGAAAAAAACCCTGACATGGTACACTTACTTCAACATCCGCTATGAAAGTCTTACGCATCCCCCCCACCCTCACCACTCCTCCTCTAGTGCTCTCAACAACAGCACCACATCCACCACTCTAAGTCACTAAGGGCAGGCAGGCAGGGAGGGGTGTCCTTCTCTCCATATTGCCCACACACACACACAAACACACACGCACACAAATACACACAGACATACACGCACACACACACACAGCACAGTGGTGGAATTCCCATTAGCTAGGTCACGGCTAGGTTTGTGTTGGCTAGCCAGTGGCTCTTTGACCCCATCACCAGCCCATTCCCTGTTTAAGACGGACACCACTACTGCTGCAAATGCTGCCGTGGTGGTGTGTATGAAAGTATGTGTGTGTATGTGTATGTGAGTGCGTGAGTGTCTGTTTGTGTGTTGGGGGGAGGAGGGGTGTGAAGTCCAAGTCCGGGCAAAAACAGTGCTGCTGGTGAAATGCAGCGGTGACCTTTAGCAGTGGCGACCCTCATCAGAGCTTGAGTAGCGCTCTGATCGTCTGATGCACGACTGTGGCGACAGTGTAATGCTGAAACAGTGTTGCTGTGATGAGGAAGCTGGAGCCTGAGCCGACGTGAGCACTACTATGGCTGGAATTCATGCTTGCTGCTGTTTGTGTTGGTCTGAAAATGTGGGAATGCCTGGTAAGCATGAGCCCCTAGGGAAAGCCAGAGTGTTCTCAGTGACTGGCCTCTCTGATACACTGCCCCCCAACTCATACACACATACACACACATACACCCTCCCACTCTCACCATCAACACCCCCCCACCACCACCACCACCACCAAACCATCTCTACCACACCAAGCCTCTCACCACAACCCCCCACGCCCCAACCCCGCTCTATTTTTTCCCAGTATGCATCACTGCCTGGGGACATGGGCAGTGTCCTATGTGGCCTGTGCAAATACTGCCAGCACCAGCAGCGACAGCGTCCTAGTAAACATCAATTACAACACATTAGTCTCTCTCTCTCTGTCTCTCTCTCTCTCTCTGTCTCTCACCCAAACTTGCTTCATTACAGATTGGGGTGTCTGAAACTGTTACCTAAAATTCCAGGAAAGAGAAGAGGGGAAAGGTTCGAGAGAAATGTGCATGATGGAGAGTGTCAGAGAGAGAGAGTAAGATGAGGATGGGAAATTAAAGTAGATTTTTTATTTTTTTAAAGTAGTTTTTCCCATAATCCTCTGGGGAGGGAGGGGGGGTAGAGTTAACTAATGAGCCTTACAGACGAAACACTCAGCACTTTACTCCAGCCCCTGACACTGACAAATACAGCATCTGACACTGATAGGGTGACTTATTGGTGACGAGGACTAAATAAATAAACGAGTGGATACGCACACATACTATGCAAAAATGTGAACGTCGGCTCGAATGCAGGTGGACTGGGTAAATGCTTAACAGTGACAGAGCAGTTTAATAAAACATAACAATAAAAAATTTAACCATCCGTCAAGCTAAATTATCAACAAGTAGTCATGCACTAGAAGCAGACTTTGAGGTTAAGAGCACTATCTAGGCACGCTTTCACTGGACTAGTGGACTTGCCTAATGAGGTAGTGGTAGTACAGGAAGGGGGTCAGAATCTGCTTAATATAGTCTTGAAATGTGGTGTGTGTGTGGGGGGGGGGGGGGGGGGGTAAAGCCAGAGAGAATGACAAGGGAGAAAAGACAATGAAATAAAATCTGTGTGTGTGCGTGTGTTTCTTGTGTGGCAGGGAAAAGGTCAAGGACTATGGCAGTAGAGAAATATTCTGACACTGAGTACCCCACACACCCACACACACACACAAACCTTGGCGCCCTCTAGCTTGCAACTGCCTTTATACCTCTGGCCCCACTGACTAAAGTACAGCAGCTCTTACAGACAGGCTGAGCTACTACAGAGAAAGAATGATGTGTGTGTGTGTGAGAGAGAGAGAGAAAGAGAGAATGAGAGGGAGGAAAAGAGAGAGAGAAAAATCAGGGACAGGCATAGATTTCAGCCCAGAGGGGTCCTGAGCATCCAGGCAAAAACAAGTCAGGTCGCTGCTGACCTCCACCTTACTCTGCTACACATCAGAAGCAAGTTTGTGTGAGAATAATAATAATAATAACAATAATAATACATTGGGAAGATCCATGTGACAGAACATGAGCAAACATGGAATTATGAATTTTTTCATGTATTTGTGATGTAACCTCTACAGCTCAGTACAGCAAATCCTTAAATTTCATATGACTTCATACAAATACCTGACATGTTATTAGGTAATATCACAAAAAGTCCACTTTCCATGGAATTGCCCAGTGCACAAAATAATAATGATGATGATGCCAATGAAGTCCTGGTAGGGACACATGTGCTGTGAGGGCCAGTTCCTCTCACTATCATGTGAGTTATGTAAGTTCATGAGCCAAGCCCATAATATTAGGGGATGTATCATAGATTTGACATGTGGTATAATGGCAAACTTATTATCTGATTGTATCAGATTAAAATAGAATTGAGGGGGGAAAAAAGAACTTTTGCTCTTGTTGATAGGAGCACTGGTTCATGTGTATGTGTCTGTGTGTGCTATGAAGGAAAAATTCAGTGAGTGTGTGTCTGTGAGTACACAGGCTACAACCACACATACACCGCTCTCCATCTCATGTCTATTGCTTCGCGGGTGAATCAGCCACACTTCAGCCGCCACAACGCTAACTAACTAAGCCGCCATATGGTCACGGCAGTAGCAGCAGTAGTAGCCCCCTTTACGCTACGTATATAGCTTAGCGTGCCACGCATGGGTGATCAGTGAGGCCCTGGCTAATGCTGTAATTAGACAGACACGGCGAGGTCAGCTGACCCGGTTGGTTTATGTTCCTGATGATCTTGGGCGCTCATTAGCATTACTCCAAACAACTGTGCCCATGCAGGACATGGATTCATCCATTAGATGAGGCCCAATTTACATAGCCCCTCCCCACCATTCCCTTGCTCCCTCTGACCTCCCTTCACCCCCTTCCCCATACAGCAAATTAACATGAGGAAAGAGGGTCATTTCCAAATGCCTTACCTTCACAGCCGGTTTAATCGCAACTATTATTTCCCGCCAGTGTGGATAGCGCAAACAGCACGTTAATAGCATGTCTGTATGAGAGCGGGAAGTAAGCTATTGTTATATCTTATCTGACGCTTGATTTGTGCAAGGGGAAAAAATGTCAAGTATGCCTAAACAGTGGGAGAATGGGGGATTACTTTGTAACCATTTCTATTCAGTGCCTTGACTTTAGTGGTCTGGTCAATTCTATCAATTTCACATACAAATGCAGAGATTACCCATGAAGCGAGGCTGCTAACGAAGGCAGCTGATGTATCATTGAACTGATAGGATTAGGTCTCACCGCTTAGCAATGTCTAAACCCCATAGTAACACTATCATCATGCATCACATTGCCAAGTCTGCCTTAGTGTTTTGGTAAGCAAGCACAACTGACTACATTTAGACAAGAGACACAGGGAGAAATGAAAGGGAGAGAAAGAGAGAGACAGAGAGAGAGAGGTGGGGGTGGGAGAATTGTGTGTGTGTGTGTGTGTGTGGGGGGGGGGGGGGGGGGGTGACCTTGGTTAGCGTTGCTTTTGACATAAGGACAAAGAAACAGGACGCACAGTATGGTTGCAACCCATTTATTTAGTGCCACATTTTCTAAGCTAGAAACTCATTTTCAAACTGATAGCCAACAGGACAAAAGAAAGTAAGAAACAGGGTTCAAAAGAAATGAAGTGGGGAAGTGAACAAAATGGAAAAAAGAAGCAACAATTAACACATCAAGGAATGCAATTTGTTCAGCTGACTCCAAACAGATGGTCATTGCTGGGGCACTGCAAGAAAAGACACGAGGAAAAGGGAGAAAGAGATTTTTTCCCCTCTCTTTGGAATTAAGTACAGAGTAATACAAAATATACAGTTCCCAAGCCATTGTGTAAAATTCAACCACAGACTATACTAGAGAAGCAGGTGGAGAAAGCCAGGCTTCGGTTACAGCGGCATCATACAATATACACACCGGAGATTGTGAAGTACATAATTGTTTTTACTTTATTTTGTTGCATTGGGCACATTAATACAAACATGTATTTTTATGTTTTAAATGTGGATTAATTTTACATCAGCATATCACTGATAAAACCATCATCATTTAAAAAGCAAACAAAACAAATAAAAAAAATATAAAGATGAAAAAAATCTCTCAATTGGTGAAGTGTGCACAGATTGCTCTGAAGATTAGCTGTAGCTTATAACGGTTACAGTTCGACATAGAAATTACCAACTTGGTGAGTCAGGTCGCATCACAAAAGCTTGGATCATGTGACCAGTCTCAAAGTAAGCTGGGGCAGAGTTCAGTTCATAAGGCAAAATGGTGAGCTTATCAGTGAATTAAAAGGTTTTCTGGTCAGCTCAACAGCAGAGCGTGTCTTTCTTGCCCGTCTTGTTTTGTATTATGCTATTTTTTCTCTCTCTCTCTCAGCTGCTGTTGTTGTTGTTGTGTCCTCTTTGTTGTTGCTTGCAAATATCTGCCACTGCCGTAATTTCTTTAATTCACATTCAGCCGCCAAAGTAGAGCACAAAGGCGGCCATTAAACCAGTCCAAATGTCTCAGCTGCTGTTCTCGTTGAATTATTTTTTTCCTTCCCCTGCCTACACTCTACACTATTCATCAACACAATTGGCTTGCTGTTGACTTCATCATATTCAGGGGAGGGCAGGGTAGGCAAATCATGGTTTGGCTTGGCCTTTGCGAATATAACCTGCTGTGGTACGACCTCAAAAATACTGGGAGATGAGGGGAAGGGGAAATTTCAGTCAGCAGCACAGTGCCAAGCAGACAACAGCAAACTGAATTTGGCCCGTTTCAATGAATACCCCCCCGCCCCCCATCAAACACAAAGAAGAATATCTCATTTTATTTTTTCATCTTGTTAACTGTGTTCAAATGATTGTGCCTATACATATCGTTGTTTTCTGTTTTCATTATTGCTGTTTTCAGTACCAGATTTAATAGATGTTACCCTGTTGCTGAATGATTTTTTTCTCAAAGTGACTTTTTTTTAAAAGAACATTTTTGTTTGTTTGTTTGTACATTTTTGTTTTGTTTTGAATATCCCAGAAACTCCACCACTGGCTACTAATCAGTGCAAATACAATTTGATTCAACTTTCAATAGTGGTTCATTTTCCAAATCAGTCAAGTATTTAGCCTGAATATATTACTCTTTTAAAATCCTAATAACATCCCATTTTTAATTTCCTTAATAGACAAAAGTAAAGGGACATCTGTTAAGGACACAGAACGTAAGGGAACAGATGGGCAAAAAAAGATGGCTACTCAAAGGAATAATATCTACCCTCTATACAAAAAAAAAAAAACATGATCCAGCTCCCTATATTAAGACTCTATAAATAGTCTTGGTTTACTATTTACTTTTCCTTATTCTGAAATTCAATAAACAGAAGACTATTCAAGACTAATAGGGATTGTAGATCAAAACATTCTCTAGTTAGTACAGCTCCCATATGCGCCCTTGACTATCCACAACCCCTTAAATCCAGAGCCATACATGAAACCTTTCATTCAAAATGTCAATCTCTATACGGATAGTGATATGGGAGAGAGGGGGGAGGGAGAGAGAGAGATACTAAGGCAAGAGAGAAGGACATATGGGGAAGAGGTGAAGATGAGAGAAACTGCATCAGATCAACAATACCACCAGTTCCACATCCCCCCAGACCTGCAGCAAGAGGAAATGCACTAAGTGTCTGTGATAAACGCTTGTGAGGTACTGCGGTTTGGCTGTATAGTCTGGGATTCAGCACATACAATATAATAAAAAAAATGGCCTTCACGAGAGGGAAGAAAACTAGTCTTCAAAAGAGCACATATATTTTGCGAGCCTCAATTC
Source organism: Tenualosa ilisha (assembly GCA_015244755.2). Taxonomy (NCBI): domain Eukaryota; kingdom Metazoa; phylum Chordata; class Actinopteri; order Clupeiformes; family Clupeidae; genus Tenualosa; species Tenualosa ilisha. The sequence goes on along the minus strand of PYXC01002150.1, from coordinate 4,016,295 downwards.
AACTTAAAAGGGGCAACTCAAAATGATGCCATCCAACACACCAGCAGGGCCCTGCTGAATAACCAGCAAACAACAGAACCATTATGGGCTGTTTCTAATGCAGGCAACACACAATGGAAACAGCACAAATTGTGAAGAGCTTGATGATGTCAAAACCTGGACAAACTAAGTCCTCCCATTCTGTAATTTACTAATAATTTACTAAGTGATTAAAATTCTGCCAACAAAAACAAAACAAAATAAAATAAAATAAATGCTGTCCAATATCAATAGGAATGTCACTGAACAACAATACTCTGGAACACTGCCAAGCAACATTGCTCTAGAAGTTACCTTGTGTAACTTAATTTCAAGCAGTTCAATGCACACAAGACTACAAGATCAAATGAAAGACATTAGCCAAAGAGCCAAATCACCAAATGGTTGACGGTGGTATCAAACTTCACTAAAAAAGCAGGTTAGTAGGACCACATGGAGTGAGGGTCCATCTCATAAAACAGAAAACTCAAGACTGCCATGCTTTGTATAGCTGGATGTTTGTCTTCAAATTAGTTGTCAGACTCGCACAGAGATTTCAGGTTTGACATTTTAAACACAACTTAAATATTTTACAATAAGGACAAATGAGGGTTACTTGTCTAATCTATAAAATATTAATATTAAAAAAATTTCAACAATCCTAAATTTGAAAAAAGAAAGAAAAAGCATTACTGTGATACATATTTTGCTCCAAACTCTAAAAGATGTCATAACTCTAGTCACCCACACCATAATCTACAGGGGGGCCCACAATGGCACACACATAGCATCTGTGAGAGTAGCACATGCAAGGCCACTCGCCACCTCTCAACACACAAGAAGGCAGAAGAGAGGGGGAAAGCAATATTTCCACTGTTGGTGTCGGGTGAAGGGTGAAGCTGACTCGAGAGTTTTAAGACTACACCATCAAGAGTTAGCATGTCTACATGGCCATGTCGCAATGAGTTGAACTCCTAAAGAATTTGGATATACAGCATATAGACAAAATGATGCATGCACAGGCTTCAAGCCATGCACAGTGGGCTAACAAGAATTCCAGTTGCTATGTTATTTGCTGGCATGGGGCCCTTTTCAGTGTCAATAGAAGCCAATTTGCTTTTAGACATACAAACATGACATAAGGCAAAGACACTAGAGATTGTGGTTATGACTGGGAACAGTTAGTAGAGTTTCTGACTGTATTACAAAACTGGTGAAGACTGGAAACCTCCCATGAAGAGCCAGAAAGGGCATAAAAACCAAAGTGTCCCTGGAATATGATGTGAACTGAAGCTGGTTCTCATAAACACAGGTCTGCAGGGGCCTCCACACACTCACCCACACTGGGCAATCTGAACTGCAGGGCACCAGGAAGAAGGCTGGCTTTTGAAGTTGCATTAATTACCAAACGAAGGTTAAGAAGAGATGACAAAATGACTTTTTTTTTCCTTTCCCACAATGGCGCTGTTCAAAAAGGTGGGTAGGGTGAGGGGCAGTAAATTCTTTGACACCTCTGGGAAAATGAAAAAAAAACATTTTCATGGAATCTCAAGAAAAATGAAAGCTATTCAGAGAGGTAGGGAACACAATGTCCATAAATGTGCCTATCTGTGTTTGGTCTGTATAATCGAAAAGCATTTTCAAAAAGCGTGTTAAAGCAGTAGTCACCAAGCCAATGTTCAAAGCATGTAGTGTACCAGTAGAGCCTGTATTCTCTGTACACTGAAATCTTTAGTAATTGCACGAACAGCCGTTCTCTGGATTTGAACTGCACTGTGGGCATATAATGCAAGACAGTGGTATATATGATGACTGATATTTCAATACATGAAGGCAGTGGGGGGGTGGGCAAAGGCTCCAGTGAAGGATATTCAATTTGCTTTTACCCTGAACAACTGAACTGTCCCTTTTACGTGCCAACAGCTTTAACAATTTCCCATCTCCAGTGTCCAATTTCCCATGTCTGAAAAGAAAATGAGGAAAATAGAGTAAGACAGTCCCCCCAACCACCCAGCCCCCCATTTTCTCTTTTGACACAGGGACAATTCTCTTCATGTCTTGCAGGCTGGGAGACTTCAATCAAAAGCAAAAAAATATGCACAAATACATAAAAAATAAGGCCAATTTCATGGAAATGAACTTTTTTGTCTTATCCATAACACCAGTAAAATGCAATGGTATGGTATGATGTGAATGATTACATGAAATTTGCTATTTTTGTCTGTAGAACTTACAAGAACAAAAATGTACAAAAATTTCACGATACAGACGTGACAAAAGTAAGTTTTCCTTGGAATTGCCCATAAGGATAAAAAGGGCCAGACAGCACACACACTTTTAGCACTCCTATATTATAGGGGTGAGGAGACAATCACAGGCCCATGGACCTGCTGGCAATCACACAATGATGCCACCCTTGCCATTTGAGTGTGCGCACATACATCCAGTGCACATTTACTGTCGCGCTCGGCCAACGGCGGCATCGACACTTGATTGCACTTGCACATTTACACTTGCTCAAGGATAACGGTTCACTCAGGCACACACAAGAGGACACACATACACATACATACACACACACACTTAAAAAGCATATACAATCTGACAGAAAAAAGGGACAATGCAGAGTGTGATTGAGAGGGTGTGTGTGTGTGTGTGTGTGTGCGTGTGCGTCAGAGAGAGTGTAAAAACCTGTGTAAGGAAAGTAGCAAAACATGATAATAAAAATAACATATTTAACATATTTGTTGATGTTTTTTTTTTATCACAATTGTGATTTTTCAGGTTGACTCCACACGTACCGCATATCAACATAACTTCAATGAGCTGCTGTTATATTCTCAGCAATTCACTCTTTTTTGATCCCCTGTTTTTTTGTTTCGTTGTTTACACTTGTTATCAGACTTCTTCTTTGCCAGTCAGAGGGACAACTGCACTTCTCAGGCACTTTTTCCTGGACAAAGAAATCTATCCCTCCTACTTTGATTCCATGCAAAACAAAAACATTACTCACATCCATTCAAAGTTATTAACAAATAATCCACAACCACCCTTGAAAGTGACTCATACCCAAGTACTTCACGGCTATTGTTCGGTGGTGCAAAGATGAGAAAACAAACAAAAAACAAACTGTTGCTATGCAGTGCTAAGGGGTTAAGGTAATGGGTTGGTTGGTTCTCAGGGAGGAGAAGTAGTTGCTTGTGCTTGTCGTTGTTGATGTTGCTCATATTCTGCCTCTCCTTCGCTAGCTCCATATTCTACCATCCACAGCCATCATTCTTCCCTTCGTCGGTACCAGGCAGAGCTGTCCAGGCAGTGAATAGAGGATGGATGGCATGGGTATATGTAGTGGTGGTAAGGGGGTGGTGGGGGTGGGGGGTTTGTTGTGGCTGTGGTTGGTCTCGAAGGACTAGGTGGCATTTGTGAGATAACAGAGTTTAAGAGATGGACAGGCAGTGTTACCACACGTCATCTGCTGATGCCAAGTCCTTCAGAGAGAGAAAGAGAAGAATAAAGTGCAAGAGAGAGAGAGAGAGAGAGAACAAGACAGAAAAAATAGAGAGAAATGTTGACAATATAAAAAAAGAGGTGAGAGTGAGAGACAGAGCAGGTGTCTGAGAGAGAGAGGGCCGAAGAAGGGGTAAAGAAAGAGAGAAAGGTATAGAGAGACAAAGAAAGTTAAAAACAAAGAACCAGAAGAAGAGGGGATTGGGAAAGAGGTCATTTTCCTCTTTAGACCTTCTACAGTCTGGAGGTTCCGTATGCTCTGCTTCCATCTTGGCTATTCGCACACTGAAAGAAGGGGTGTTGAGACACAACGTGTCAAAGAGCACAGAGCAGCCTCTTAGGAGTGCTCAAAACCACACACTTAGACCTAAAACCGAGAACATTCTCGCAGTCATGACAGACACTAAATATATGGTCGTTATCCACAACACAGAATGTGAATATAGCGTTTATACTCATCATTTATATGATTTAATGAATATAGTGTGTAGTGAATGCAAGCATTCTCTTGCTGGGGGACTGAGGAGCTTCCTCAGGTAATGTGAAAATCCCATATTTCACAAAGGCTAATAGGCAAATCTGTGTTTTTCCATCAGCCTCACACTTTTGAGCTGACTCAGGGAATTAAGGCAGAGATGGGGGGGTGTATTGGGGGTTTTAGAGAATGAAAGTGATTTTTTTTTCTAATTCTGCCCAACTGCCCTCACTCCTCACTCTCTCTCTCACTGATGTCAACAATGTGCCAGGAGATTGTACTCACTGTGTCGTTGCCTTTGTTGGGATTGAGTCTGTTGTACACAGCCTCCACCAAGCTGCGCCTGTGGTAAGATAACACACACACACACACACACACACACACACACCACACACACACACACACACACACACACACACACACACACACACACACACACAAGAGAGGCGTCTGAATGCGAAACAGAAGCTAGCCCTGAAAGGTTACTCACTCACTCTCTCTCTCTTCCACACTCACTCACAAACTCACACACACACACACACACACACACACACACACACACACACACACACACACACACACACACACACACCACACACACACACACACACACACACACACACACACACAGCAATAGGCGAGAAAGAGTTGGGAGTGATGGGAACTTTTTACTCCTTTTTTCATTTCTTTTTTTTTTTTTTTAAATAGACGCCTGTCTGGGTATTGAGCTGTGATGAGCAATTTACCCTCTTCGGCTGGTTTCCAAGCAACCTGAGCGCAGGGACACAGAGGCGTTCTACCTTGTTTGGAAACAAACACACGCAGGCGATTATCCCAATCATTTATTTAATGGGGTCCCCAATTATGTACTTGCCATTGCTCTTGCTGGGTTTTTTTAAACTCTGTTCTCTTCTTGTAAAAAGCTCTCAAACATTTATTTTTCAAAAGGACAAAAAATAGCAGAAGAGTAATTAAAATCAACAAAAAAGCGATGACTTTTACACACAGGTGGGCATCTACAGGAAAGGTTACCTCGCCATCCTCCTGTAGACACTCCCACTCATATGAGAAACCAGACATTTTCATATAAAAATTAAAAACTTGGCATAATGCTGTAGACTTTACTGTGATATTATCATGATGCTATCGCCATGGAAAACAAGGCCACAAATCCTCTCGTGTTTCCCGCTCCTTTCCACAGAAGGGTGTTCCCCCTGCCTTCTTAAAATAATTCAGAATGTACGCGACAAAGGTTGTCACTGTGACATATTTCAAGGGTGTAGACAAAAGCTCCTTGTGAAAAACCAGGCGACGAGCACACAGGAGAGCAAGCTATAGCAGGGTGTGAACGACAACCACTCGCCCTCTCGCCCCCCCCAACACACATACACAGCTACACACACAAATCCAAACATACCTACACACACCCACAACCACATGTATGCACATATGCGCGCACGTGCACACACCTCCACCCCATGCATGCAAGGGTTTAGGTGTGTGTGGAAGGGAGGTGGCGCTACTTCAGCTATAGCCTCTGAGTCTGTGTGAGTGCAATGCTAGCACCATGAGTTTATAAGGTCTGCTCTCCCTGCACCCATTCAATATTTAATTACACATAATGAATTATTTAACAGCTCAGGAAGAGAGACAGTAGGGGTTGTGTGTGTGTGTGTGTGTGGTTACATATGTATATGTGTGTGTGTGTGTGTGTGTGTGTGTGTGTGTGTGTGTGTGTGTGTGTGGAGGGATAGGGACTGGAAAAAGGAACAGATCTGGTTGTGTTGCTAACAAACTTGACCTTTGAAAAAAAAAAAAGAAAGAAAAAGAGAGAAAGAAAAAATTATTATTATTGTTGTTGTTAATAATAATAATAATAATAATAACAACACAGGATTTTTTTTTTTTAAATAGGGCAGACAAGCTGTGGAATGAGCTGGAGATTAACAACATACAGTTTGGGTTTTAACTGCCGCATCCAGGTTCTGTTGGTTAAAAAATATGTGTGAGAGAGAAGTAAGAACGCACCAAGAGATCTATGAGCTTTATTTAGGCCGAGGGGGCTGGACAAACACACAGAGTGCTCTAACGAGTGAACCAGACAGCCTGGGCAGCTTGCGCTCTCTCAATCTGTGCCAGAGATGTTAATTACAGAAGCAGGCAGTAAAACACCACTGCAACCTGGCAAAGGCTGTGCTGTTGAAAGAGCATTAAAAGCCTAAAAATGGATAATGGGTGATAAAACGCTTTGGCATAAAAATGTTGTTAGGTTATATATTTTAAAAAATATGTTTTGTTTAAATGTTTTTTTATTCAATAGAGTTTACAGACAGATTGTAGTGTTTTAGGACTTGGTTAGGACCAGAGATTTTAGTTTAGGACACGCCCCCTCATCCCCCATCAATCCTATGTTTTTAAAGTAAATATGTATGAGTAACTGCACACATGTATATAACACTGTACTGTATGTCATGAGTATGAGTGTGAGAGAGATGGGTTACACTCACTTGCTGGCCAGCTCTCCCCCGGGCGGGAGGTTGGGGATGCTCTCCGCTGCTAACGTATGCATCACATGGACTAAGTCCGGGGTGCCTTCATCACCCTGCTTCTTAGTGATCTCTGGGGAATCACAAGGACTTCTGGGTAAGTGGAGTTTGTATTGCACAATCATGGTTATTTCATTAAGTGTATTGTTAAGCTACATATAAACATCCACTAAATGTATATGAACTGTATATATCCATAGAAAAACATTAGGTTAGAGAGTGCAAAATGAGGAAAAAATGAAATAACATAGCTAAGAACCAAAAAAGTTGGCTGATATCTGTAAAAAGGCTGTCCTTTTTTGACTCATGACGTTAGCCTAGTTCTCCATTGGCCTACATAACAGTACAGTCCACCCCTTATTTTTTGCCAATTACCCTTCTCATCCTGATGTTTTTGTTCAAATCTTCATCTTTTTTTCATCAGCCATCTAGCCATTGTACCTAATACTTTAGATATCGTTTCCAAATATGACAAATCATGATATTGATTTTCGTTTGTGTGCATTCTGGTGTCAAATGTAAAAGGAATAAAATGCACTCCTGATTAGCATTAGCAATCAGCTAAGCTAGTGCTTGATGCAAACCGAACTTTTCAAATCAGTAAGTTAAAAAAAAGCCCCAAGATGCTCAACAGGTTCAAGTAAATAACTTTATTTGAATACATCATTTCTTTAATGACAACTAATGAATGACAACATCACAGTTTGTCACTACAATTTTCTAATACTTGGGTGCTTGCTAAAATACAAATATCTTTTTTGTTTCCAAAACAAAAACAAATTAAGTACTTGGTGCCTAACCCTGATTCTGTTCATTAGGAAAAACAGCTTTAGTAAAATCTCTTTTGAAAACGAGCTCTAGAAAAAGAGTTGCCTTCTGAGAGGTTAAAACTAATAGACATGCTGTGTCCCATTGGGGGAAGAGAGAGAGAGAGAGTGAAATAACTAAGAGCAGAAGATCAATCTGATACATAACACAATTCTCCATGCCACCAATTCTGAAACTAGCAGATAAGATACAGAAGAAGTATAATCTCTTTGTTGTGGGAAGATTAATGATTTTTTTTTCTTTTCTTTTTTTTTAATTTTTAAATACATTTCCCCACATGAACTGGTGAATACAGCAAATATGTGCAGAAATGAATGGGGTGGAATAGATTTTATAAATATGACTTCAGTAGCTCCTGAATAGTGCAAAATCTGACGTTAATATTTACTGTAATATATGAGAACAAGGCATGACATTTCAGGTGACAGAATAAAAACAGACAGAAATGTAGTGTAGAATACAAACAGCCATCCCCCTCTGACACCTGAACGCATAAACGATTTTTTGGTAAATTACATGTAGAGAGAAAGAAAGGAAGGGAGGAAGGAAGGAGGATGAGAAGGAGACTTAGGTGTGCCTTCAGCAAGAAAACAAATAATTCTCACTAACATAATGACTTAAGTGTCTGTTGCTGCAGCTGCTGCTCTTTATTTACATGCTGCTCATATTGCTATATGTCAGCATCAACCCGAGAGAGTGAGAGACTTAAATGTGCCTCTTCAATGAAATGTGGTGACTGCCTGGACAATGAGATGCAGTGCCAAAAGAAAATTAAATAAATAAACAAACTTAAAATCAAGTCAAAAAAAAGAAAAAAGAGAAAAAAAATGTTCAAATTTCTGCAGCCTGGGCAGCACAATTCTCCTTAGCACCACCTCCACAAAAAGTGCAAAAATACAATCCCCAGTCCTGAGGACACATGAGTAAAAAGGAAGTAAAAGATTCAATCAAAATCTTGAACAGACAAGCTCAAGGTTTTTTAGTGAAGTTACACTTTGTTACACAAAGGTCGATTTTTGGAGTCTTTCAGAATTAATAAAAAAAAACCCACAATGAATAAAAACAGCTTAACCATTAGCATGGACCATGCTGATGGGCAAGGCCATCTGAGCTGGTTAGCTGGGGCTCTGACAAAGTCTGCCTGGACCGACTTTAGTCTAGTCTTCAACCCGCAAAGCTGGGCAGGCCTGGTAGAGAACTGGCTGTTAGGGACACAGCCGTACTGCTTCCGCCCAGTTCAGATTACACCAACTAGTCACTGACACTACCACTAATGTTTATACTGGTCACAGTACGTGACTTGCCTTCTTGACATCAGAAGTCTATCATAGAGCGTCACGACTGAAGACATCAGAAGTCTATCATAGAGCGCCACGACTGAAGACATCAGAAGTCTATCATAGAGCGTCACGACTGAAGACATCAGAAGTCTATCATAGAGCGTCACGACTGAAGACATCAGAAGTCTATCATAGAGCGTCACGACTGAAGACATCAGAAGTCTATCATAGAGCGTCACGACTGAAGACATCAGAAGTCTATCATAGAGCGTCACGACTGAAGACATCAGAAGTCTATCATAGAGCGTCACGACTGAAGACATCAGAAGTCTATCATAGAGCGTCACGACTGAAGACATCAGAAGTCTATCATAGAGCGTCACGACTGAAGACATCAGAAGTCTATCATAGAGCGTCACGACTGAAGACATCAGAAGTCTATCATAGAGCGTCACGACTGATCTGCCACCTAAGTGTACCCACGACACAATTTCATTCTGAAGAAACCCTCGACGTACCCAGTAGTCTATTTCCCTGTCAAATATACTCACTTGCCAAACAAGCTGGCTGGTAAAGACTAATGCTGACTTATTACTTGTTAACAAGTAATGTTAACAGATATATTCTCGCAGTTTACCAACATGTAAACCCCTATAACCACAATATAGGCCTTTTCCTTATTCTTTTTATCACAACAAAAGTTTTCTACTTAATCAGAGAGGTATGCATCAATGACATTTATTGTTGGTGGAAAAACTTGATATACCTTTCTTTCATAGATCAATTTTTTCCTTGTTGGTGAGCAGAAGGTATTGAGGTAGGCTCTGTACTTCAGAAAGTCAAGATTAAAAAGCATTCCTTACATTGACAGTTTAGCTCAGGCACATAAACGTACAACTGGTAGAGTTATTCTGTTTGTTACTGTAGACTTTAATTCTACTTTGAGCACTCAGCTCTCCTCTCTTTTCCTGCCTTGGACTGTCAAGCATGCTAGGCAGTCATGTGATTTCTATCATGCCAAATGTCCAGTCACAGTCGCGACAAGGCCACAATTGCCTTAAATCACGTCTGAGGGTACTTTGCAGAATGACTTCGTGTCGCAGATTAACAGACGATTCACCTCCAGTTCAAAGCATTTGTCTGCAATTTCCAAGACAACTTAAAACATGTAATGTGAACTAGGCTTAGGGCTTTGGGCTATACCCCGGTTACCAGCACAGCAAGAAAGAAAGAAAAAAAAAGAATACAGCAAGGTTTGGCTACAAATTGTCACATTTCTTAGAAAATATGGACACATTTTTAACGTGCAGCCCAGGAAGTCCATGCTCAAAGCATAAGGGCATACACACACACACCACGCGTGTGCATACAGACAGACACACACTTTGGCTACCCAAACAAGTCGATTCACTTTCCATTACTCAGATTTGGCTTGAGTCAGTTGGAATAAAATGACGCTGCCTTCAAAACCTCCACCAGTATAGGACAGTCCCTTTATTGTCCCTTGCCCTGCCAAAGAGCCATGTTTGTACAAGGAACAGAGGCCAACTCGAGGCTATGGTTTATGTTTGCCTCTGCTGTTGACAGTTCTCAGCTGTGTTCAGGTACCTTGGCTTGCAGAACTGCAGAAAGGCAAACAAACCTGCTAGTTTTACACTTCCAAAAGCAAAGCTACCCTATACGAGAACAACGCTGTGTTTTAGTATCCAGGCTTCCAGTTAAAGCACCTTATTATTTAATTTGTAATTCAAGATAGCTTCCGGACAGGGAGGAGGTAAACAATTAGATTGGTCCCGACAAGCGAGCAAGGGAGAGGGAGAGAGAGAGCGCGTGAGAGAGAGAGAGAGAGGAAGAAGGCTCAAGGGCTGATATAGTAGCGTAACAAATGAGCATGAGAAAGAGAGCATGAGGACAAAGATAGATAGATAGATAGATAGATAGATAGATAGATAGATAGATAGATAGATAGATAGATAGATAGATAGATAGATAGATTAGAGAGAGACAGACAGCGCGCAAGAGGGGGCTTCATCACTGACACTGTAATGAATGAGCCAGTGAAAGAGCGATTGAGCAATGGCTCCTCACTGGGGAGAGGACCCATAAAAAGAACGCCGTCGCCACCACAAAAAAAGACGCGAGACAGGTGGGTGAGTCATCATCATGCCTCTCCCTTCTCCCTGGTGCACAGGGAAAATGGCCGCCAAGTGGCCCAGTGACCAGCTCTGCCTCCACAGGACCAAGCAACATGAGGGGCATAAAGGCTGGGATAACTGCCCTGCCTCTCCTATGTGAAAGTGGCTGAGTAAGCCAAGCCAACCCCCCCCCCCCCACACACACACACACACACAAAAAAAAAAAAAAAAACAACGCCAATTACAATGGCTAATGGAACTCAGATGTGCCACACAACCACTGGTTATTATGACAACAAAAATGACCTGGTCACTGCCACAGCCACTGTGAAGATCATTCTGAGAGGTGTTTTGTGATAATGGAGGACTATCTCTCATAAAATACAGTTTTGCGAAAGAAACCCTATTGGTGTGCACGCACTAGGCCGACTACAGACAACTAACAGCGATAGGACGATTGGCCACTGCTGATGGTACTGTTGCAGAGGACTGCATATATCGGCAGAGCTATGCATACCAGTCAACTTTGGGCCACAGATGCTCATCAACAGGCCCGACACCACCAGACGTACAAGTCTGCCCGGTGTGCACCCACTATAATGCTACTGGCTGGCTGGGTCCCTCTAATTATGCGTCAACAACTCCCAAATTTCTCCCAAGTTTCTAACTCGCTTACAACCCTGAAAAGAACAGCCACAACTTAAGACAGATCATGATGAAGAAAGACAAATGTTGGTTTGAGGCAACTAAGCAGTAAACATCTCCCTTATGCAAATACCATCATTACAAATGTCTTATACAATCTTTCAAATACTGTGTTTAATTTCAAGACGGTAAAAAACACTGAAATCTCCAGACAAAAGATGAAAAAAATCCTGTTCAAAATAATTCTCTGCTAACTTCTAAACAATTAAATGTCTTAACAGGACAAGAGCTGAGGTTGGGAAGGAGGGTTACAAGAAAAAAAGAGATGATATTGGTAAAGACAAAATGTTTTTCTGTCACATCTTATCACAGGAATGTGACATTCTGGTCAGACAGACATGCTGTGGGGGACAGGGCATGCAGAGAGGGGTAGGGAACTCTTAAGGATGTTTTTCTTCCAAATCTCCATCCCCCAAGTTTTATTACTTAAAAAATAATAATACAACGACCCTGAAGTAGCTCTGGTGCTATCAAATCTACCATAGTAAACTGAGCTTACAAGGGTCAGAAATAGAGAGAGGGACCTTATCAAGGACAGGTAAGGCAATTGTGTGTTGCATTACAACTAATCCCTACTCTTTTAGAGGCATGCAAAATCTGACAAACTTCAAGGCAAACAGGTGTCACCATGGCTACAGGTGTGTAGGTGTGACCCCCCCCCCCAAAAAAATAGAAAGGAACACCTTACCACAACAGGCTATTACTCACGCAAGTAGCATATGGTGACTACAGTCTTATCCTACTGACAACTTAAAGGAAAAGTCCAGAGTAAATCAACCAGTAGTCCTGTTGTTCAAGGGCCTGGGTAAACCCTTGCCCTGTTCAGTTAAGCTGCCGGTTTGCAAATTCAGTCCATGTTCTGCCAAACTTTCTTGTTTGTCTTCCTACCAACAGCATTTGGTGACTTCGAACAACAGAGTAATGGTTTGATTTACTCTGAACTTTTCCTTCAACTATAAAACCTGGGGAGCAAACCAACAGCTAAAGGTTCAAATAAGTGGCAAACACCAAAGTACGACAAGAGCACATGCTTACACAAAGTAGAAGTGATGCTCAAAGGCAAAGACTCTACACTAACAGTAACGGAACGTACAAACAACCAACGAAAAACACTTTGTCACTATATGGTGACTGATTTGGTCTACTTTTTGTTGTTTTCCTACTAATTTGCTAAATCTGGTTCTATAGCAGCTTCCATTAAAGTGTGTGTGTGCATGTGTGTATGAGTGTGTGTGTCGGGGGGTCCTAGCCACTCCTTTTGCAAACATTCCTTTTGAAGTAATTGCACCATCTCTATCATAGCTGACAGGATATTATTCCACACAGCTGTATGTGGGGGTCAAAAGATACTGGAAGAAAAAAAAAACACAACCTGCACCCGATGCAAGTGTGTGAGGATAATTGGTTATGCTTCAGCCTATGTTTTGACTAGCATTTTGTGATTTCTGTGAGTGTGTGTGTGCTAAAGTTTCAGTGAAGACTAATCCTTCACTGAAAAAAAAAAAAAAGGTTTCCAACTAGTGTACTTGTAAGCTTGTAACTTTGCATTCTCCTCAAGGTGTCTGGCTACATAGGCAAACACACGCAACAGAGCTTATATACAACAAATGTGAGTTGAATGCTTTAATAGCAAAACTTCAGCTGGCAAATTTTTGGAGAAGGGCGGAACGTCTTGCAGCTAACCTGTCTATCTTCGCAGAGGGCTGAACACCACCACACAAGGTCACAACAAGGCTAGTTAAGAACGCTTACTCTTTCTCTTTCTATGTCTCTCTTTTGCACTCTCTGCAAGTGCAAATTTATTTATTAGCCTTTTTAGATGCTCCACCTTCTACTCTGCACTGCAGGTACTTATCCAATTCTGCTTCTCTCTTCAGTGCTTCAGGGGAGATCTTGGGGGCACCGGGGAAACACACAAGTACGACGCTCATGTTGTCCCGGCTTCCCTGTTGGCAGGAGAAAAAAGAACGTGGGGCATTAACAAGGTGGATCTCATAGCAAGCATTTACAAAGTCTAACAGTACCATGGGAAAAAAATGGGTGGAATCCCAATGTTCCCCTTAAGCCCAATGTACTGACTTCATGATTGACTGATTCATGCCAGTTAAGTCTTTGAGGGTTCAGGGTTTCGGTGTTGTGGTGACATTTGGATTCAGTCATTATCCTAACCAAAACAGCGTTTAGGATCAAAGTGAAATATGCTTCAACAAGTTCCTTTACGGTACAAAGTTTGGATATCAGAACATATAAAATATACAGGTGGAATGTCGTTTGCATGTGTGAAAGCTTTTAAATCTCAGTCAACTTTAACTGATCACTTTAAGAAAAGAGTCTTAGATTACACCACAAAATTTCCCCTTGAAATGACAGAGCCAACACTTCCGATGTATCTTTAGTTCTTCAAATCATATTTGTAAGTAACCTGCAAGCAACTATACAAATAAATATGCCTACATACAGGACACAATCTCTGTAGTAAAACAGTGCTTATCTGTGTAACCTTACCTTGTACAAACAGGTGTCAACAATCTCATTGCACACACTCTCCAGGTCTTCGGTCACCTCTAGCCGTGAGCGTACAAAGTCGCACAGTTCCTCGTTGGCCATGACGTCCCAGATGCCGTCGCAGGCAAGCACCACAAATTCGTCTTCGGCTTCGGAGCGTTCAATCTCATAGACCTCAGGCTCTGGTGACACAAGCTGCTCGGTGGGGCCCTTGCCGTGCACACACTTGTAGTCAAAGTCACCGAGGGCCCTAGAGACAGCCAGGGAGCCGTTGACCCGCTGAATCATGACAGAGCCACCCGCATTCTGAATGCGTTCCTTCTCGGCAGGGTTGCTGGGCTTGTGGTCCTGCGTGAAGAAGTGCACTCTACCACCACGACTCAATAGGCCCCGCGAGTCGCCGCAGTTGATGAAGTAGATGTGTCGTGGCGAAATCATTACGCCCACAGCTGTGGAGCCACTGCGGTCAGCGCCGTGCTTGCGCTCCGACAACGCCCGCATGTGCTCATCGATCTGCAGGAAACCTGTGCGGATGCCCTTCTTCACGCTCTCCACGGAGGGCTCCACGTACTCCGAACCTTCCTCTGTCCCACTAGCTCGAACCCCTCCTACTCCAACTCCAACTCCACCACCAACGCTCACACTCCCGCTCCAGCCCAGTCCTCGAAAGTCTGGGTTGTTGGTGATGTGCTCCAATAGGTGTTCGCAGCAGTACCGTGCCACTTGGGAGCCTGCATGTCCGTCGTACACGGCGAAGAATGACCAGGGGGCCAGCCCGTTGGGCAGGCCGATTACTGCTGTGTGTGCATCTTCCATCTCCACCCGCCAACCCTGCATGCTACTGAGGCCATAGCGGAGGCCGTTGCCGTCACCATGCGAGTTGTGCTTCTCCATCTTCGGCTTATCCAGAAAAGCCCCCATTTTCTTGTTCTGTTTCTTTCTGAAGACATAATAAATCAACAAAAAAAACTCAAATCAATTTGAAGTAGGCACTGCAGCCTACTTTTCACAACAAACAGGCTACTGTTTTCAGAATTAACATCAATCAATGATTTTGCATAGTACTACTGCATCCAGAAAACTATAAACATAGGCATTTATTAACATAACGTAGTTGTGAAATTGAGCTCATGACAGCAGGCCACAAAATCATTACGTTTTTTAGGGGTCTTTAACATAACACCATGATATTTTGCCTAACCTGAGGAGTTAAGTATTAAAACAAACAAATCATCTTAATCAAAACAAGTGGTTGCCCCTGTCGATTTTAAGCAAGATGACAACCTTTAATCAATCACAACAGGTGACTGCCCCTGCCGATTTTCAACAAGGTGACAACCTAGTCACCAAATTCCCAGTTTAGCATTAAGAAAGGGCTGCACAGTCGTTGCTTGGCAGACGTTACAAGTGTGTTCACTTGGCTTGCCAGGTGTCTAAAGCTTTACGCTTTACCATTGATAACGAGCAGACGACTTAAATACACTTATAAAATGAAAACAAAAACACAAAGAATATTCTATGACAGTCACCTAGGTCACTTGCTACATTGCTGTCGTCACAAGATAATAACATTAATGGAAAATCTTCTAATCGATGTTATGGATGTGGCAAGTTTTAGTAACGTTAGTCTGAAGCTAATAAAGGTATCTACAGGGAGCAAACACTGAAGCTGATCAACAGCTATCAGGTGAATGGCTGAACTATTTACAATTAGTTAAAGTAACATATATGAATCACTACAGTTACACACAAGTGAAACATTATTGTGCTTTATCAACATGCGTTGTTGCTGCGACTTCACTGGTCGGCCTGTTTTCTCCCTTGTACCCTCCCTTTGGCTGCAGCTGGATGGTTGGTTGGTTACACAACTAGCATGCTAACTTAGCCGACTGTTAGAGGGCTGCGAAGATAACACATTGTTCAAACAGACAGACATTCAGTAAAAACTGAGATCCTTCTTACACTTACCGTATTCCGTATGCTACGATTTGCTGTGTGAAACCATGCAGGAAAACAAGAGGGATGTAGCTAGCTGCACAGTGGCTAGCAAACTATCGGTAGCTGAATGGTTGCTAACTAGCTAACTACTGGAAATGGAACACCGAGAGGAAAGATGGATCAGAACGACTGTAATGAAGGGGAGAGACCGCCTTCAACCGGCTATATTCAAATAGAAAAAACATGGTAACTAAGGCATGAGCCACTCAAAGAGAAATTACTCTTTGAAAGCTTTATACGAAGTATTGGAGAGTCATACTCTATTCTATGCATTTATTTCCCGCTGAGGCATATCAGTTGAATGCCCAAATTCTGCCTGCCTGCTATCTGCCTGAAAGCCACCTATCACTCCGTTCTCGGAGCCCGGATGTAGGCCTGTCTGCATACAGCAGGTTGCGTGCTTTTGAGAATTACATCATCACATAGGCTACTGCGCAGAAATAGCATCATTTTTGGAGGCAGAAATGCAGTGGGTGTCAGAGAAATGTGAAGACTGGCTGAATGTCGTGCCTTCTTCTATTTCATTAAAATAATTGGTTTATCTTTTCATGCTTTTAGCCAATTTTATTATTTGGGAAAACATCCCCTGCATTTTTGAGAAGACGCAAAAATCAATATTAGACTGTTTAACAGCATTTTGATCAAGGATTTTTTTCTTGTGAACATTATTTGTTGTACAGCTAACCAATTTAGACTCCCTGAATTCCTAATTGATTATCTTTGTGTATTGATTATTGTCTTGATATATTGCAATATTTAATATGCCTATGTGTAATGCCTTTTTACAGTTTCAGATTTTGGTTGAAATATTCACCTAATTTCAGACACATTAGGTTGAACCTATTGTTTTTAACTCCTGTTTTGCCATTGTTGTTTGTTTATTTAGGTTACAGGTAGGCTACACACTCCCTGATTTATAGCAAAACTGATCTGTCTTGGGATAGCCTGAATGTCAAACTTTTTCCGTCAAACACAACTTTTAGCAGTTGGGGAATTTTTAACTGCGTTAAAACATTAATTTTGCACACTGAATCCGTGGTAATTTTTCTCCTTCTCCCTAAAATATGATTTGATTGTTTCGATTTTAACATAGACCAATAAATGACTGTAGGTGTGATGTGGTTGTTTTGAGTAAATTATGTCTATTGTCAATGAAGAGAGCATTAGCATTTAGCTTTTCTCAAGACAGACATAAGAAGGCATAACAGAAGATTTCCTCCTATTTAGTTACGCTCCACCTGTCATGTCTCTACTCCCCACTTTGAGAGCCAAAAGCCTAGTCATTCACATTTGCCCCTGACATTGCCCTCTGCGCCCACATTGCCATTAAAACACATAGTTAAGTGATTTTCAGAAGCAGTTAAATGTAACTTTACTTTAATGTTAATTACTATAGTAAATTATTCATCTTTAGCTGGGGGTCAAAATTGAAAGCTTTTTACATCAAAAACATGCAGGCAAGTCCAATGGGTGACTTGAGTGTCTGTTTCATAATCTGTTTAAGATATAGCAAGTGCACTACACCAGTAGAAGGAGCGTTGTTTATTGTAACTTTTCATGGTGATTCAGTGTCACTGAGTAAATATTGATGCCATAATAAGCACACACACATCAAGCCCTGAGGCTAAACCTGAAACCTGCTTGTCTCCATTGACTTTACAAAAACTTGTCCTTATGGTGGCTTAAAAGAAGGAGAGGGTAGGGGTATTAACATCTTTCTATGCGTATGTGTACTTAGTCTTGGCAACTCCTGTTAGTTAGTTAATCTAAGTGAATATATTTAAATATTCTACACATTCTACTTGCTAACCTTCGGTATAACTTAGCCTATGTGTATGTGGTAACATGTATTTGATCTTATGTCAGTAATGTTTGGACTGAGGGATGGAACTAGGAGGAGAGGCCGCAAGGAGACCAGGCCTACCTCAGTGTTCTGAGCCAGCATGGTCTATTTATATCTTGTGTATTTCTATATTAGATCTATGCTTGGTCCTCCACTCCCAAGACAGTTCCAGTCTTGTCTTGGCATCGTCTGTTGCCAAGCAACACAACATAATCAAATGAGTCGAAAAATTAACATCTGACAATCCAGTGCAAAATGGAGAGTGATAACACAGTTGGCTTGGGCATCCATGCCATGGGCCCGGGAACCTAGGTTTGATTATGGCCCAGGGCCATTTCCTGATCCTTGTCGATCGTGCTCTCTCTCTCTCCCACTTTTCTGTCATATCTCCTGTCCCATTAAAGGCAATAAAAGGCAAAAAAAAAAGGCAAAAATATGGACTAAAGATATACTATAAAGTCTGAGAGAGGATGTCTGGGGAAACGTTGTGATCACATTCTACCATAAATTAAGTAATAATTGACCAGGCCCAACTATTGTATTAATTTAATATCACAGTTGTCATCAAAATACCAGTTTTGTGAATACAATTTGTTCATTCATTAAAGGTGGATTAAGCAATGCAGAGAGGCTTTTTTGCTATTTATGTTTATATGCTTTTATCCAAAGCAATGAACATTATATTTGAACTAAGACCAATTGAAACACATGAAAGAGACCCCTCAGGAAAAAAAGTGTTTGGTTTTTGTTTTAGGGACAGGACCTTTGGAACCCGAACTGTGGATGAGAATAAGAATTTTTCACAGTGTTCTTTGAGAATGGAGAGCTGCTTGTGAGAAGATGTGATACAAAAAGTGTTTTGTTTCTAAGTCACTTGGTGTCGTTCTCCCTATACCTTCAAGCATATTTTTAATTTTAAATTCGATCCCATTTTACATAGAGATTGCACCAAATGAATGAGACTGTCAATGTCCATGTTATAAAAGTTGCCCGCCCAACTGTGTATATGTGTGTGTGTGTGTGTGTGTGTGTGCTGTTCATACAGGCAGGTGCTTCAGACACAGTCAGGGGTAGCCTACACTGCTTTGCCCCAGGCTGACACAAGACACTGAGAAGACTGACAAACCACAGGATTGACAGGCAGCCCCACAGACATCAAATCCCATGTGAGGGTTTGCGAGGAGGACCAGACCCAAGTGCCACAACAACAGTGCCCTCATCCAGGGACTCCAGAGAGCCTATTTGGACACAGCCTGTCTGCCACAATAACAACATCAACAACAATAGATCTGCTGGGCTGGGTGACTCACTCATCTCTGCATGGCCCTGTGAGTTGCTTCCTCTTATAATTCAGGGGTAAAACAAACATTTAGTGGGGTTACAGCTATTGTTGTGGAACACAAGTCCGGTGCTTGGACTCAAGACCATTTGGTCTCATCTCAGAATTGAAAGTAAAAATTCTTGGTCTTGATCCGGTTTCAACATACAGTATATATGCTGTCTTGTATAGTCTTGATGATCCCTGCTCTGAGGAGAAATGGTTCAATATAGAGCCTAAAATGGCTCAGCTACTTCGTATATATTTGGTACCCCTAAAAGGTTTTTGTTTTATATAAGAAAAGGTGCCATTTTTAAGGGCCCATGGAAGCTCAGTACATTTGTTGCTGTGGGAAGACACTCACAAAAGTTTCAATTCTGTTTCTTTTGTTGCCTCCAGGGTTGGTGGCACGATGTTCTTGTTTGGATATCTTACTGGAACAGCGGCATTGGCTTGTGATGAGCAACGACAAGCAGTGCCAGGCCTCCTTTTCTCTTTCTCTTTCCATCTCTCTCTCTCTCGCCTCACAGAGTCCACTGATGCAGAAGCTGATCTCACTGAGACAGAGAGATACATAGACAGAGAGAGAGAGAGAGAGAGAGAGGCCATGAACAGAGTCATCAGCAGACTCAGATTTATTTACATTTGTTTGTTTGTTTCAAGGGATCCGTAGCCTAATTCTTTTTATTTCAGGACGGATGGAAGAAGCCTCAGAGAAATGCAAGGGTTTATGTGGGAACCTTTTTTACAGTTTTGTTTGTTTGTTTGTTTGTGAGGAGGATTCTCTTCCCTGAAGCTATAGCCCAACAACTCCCACTGTGCCAATACAGCAAGAAGAGCTATACCCAGCTCGATGATGATGTGTACACTTTTGAGAGCGAGGGCTTAAGTGCTGACAGAGCCAAATCTTTTAGACAGGATTGCTTCCCAGAGTTTGTTGTCTGAACACCGACTGAACCAAAAGCAACCCCACATGGAGAAAAATTAGAACCAGAAATTTCCATATTTGATTTATTATTATTCAGTCACAACAGACTACAGCACAACACTATCCAATAATGTAAGCGATTGTCTGATGTATATAACATTGTAATAAAAGTGTAATTACTATACTTACTTTTGCACATTTACAGCATTCTACACACTTACAATAAAGTAATAAACAATTGAATATAATTCCCAACACTTTGAAGAAAATCAGTATGAATCACTATCAATCACATAGCTTCTTTTGCAAGTGCACCGTCCACAGTTAAACTGCTCTGAAATTTCTCTCCCTCTGACTCTCCATAAAGAAATCATGTGAACACATCACCATAGTGATACTGTTAAAACAAAAAAAATGAGAGCCCACACAGTCTAGCACGGCAAAATCACCTCCACTATGGCAAATGTCAAGGGGGCGTTTGCACTGCTGTGATTACTCTGATTGTTCAGATGCCTCTCTGCGGTTCTCTTCCTCCCTTCTTCATCTGTCAAGGACGATGGAATTTTCCCACTTGCTGTTTGCCAGTCGATGACCATACATTACATATTAGTTACAGCAGTAAATACAGCTGTTTAATAATAATAGGCATGTTTAAATACATTACTTTGTGAAAACCAAATCGAGCTTCTCTATCATTTTAGCATTTCTATTCATTCAAACAAGAGGCAAAATGCCTTTAACCTGCTGCTGTGTGGCAAACATTTATGGTAAACAATTCAACAAAAAGTCACCCTCCCTCCCCACCCATGCCAGGGTACAGAATCAACATTAGCATGTAATCAAATCCATTATTTCTTCCCAAACAACACACAAGGTCTAAATGTGCACTGTTTGTTCCAAATCTGAATTGCTCATTTCCACAGATGCGCGGCACCAGAAAAACAACAATCATTTTAAAGTCTGCCACAAATATAACACTGCTAACCCCCTCTGAGATTAGAGGAAAGCGCGGATTACCATCCGTTATTCAATCTTTGCATGCCCCAACCTTTCTTTGTCATGTCTCTAATAAAATTCATTTCATCACCTTCAAAAAAACAAAACAAAGGGTGACATGTAAGCTGTTATTGTCGTCCTGCCCAGAGGAATCGTCCTGCCCAGAGGAGGAAAATGAGCATCAGTGCCTGGTATTTGAAGTACAAAGGATATTACCCATACAATGGTATTTCATAATTTTACTGCCTTATCCCCAAGTAATTTGACAAAGTTCTTTTCTGTGGCCTTAATTCCAAAGTAGGGATTACAAGTCCAAAGACACTGTGGATTATCAATATTGACACTCGCCTCCCTAGAAATATACATATACATATTTTTTAATAAAATAGCAGAAACAAATCCTTTGGGCTTTTTTTTTTTTGTTCCGTTTCTGCTGATTAAAGGGATTTTCTCAGGCAAGTCTACACACGCCAGCTCTCATTCTCTCTCTGCTCTCTCTTTCTTTCCCTCCATCTTGCGCTTCCTCTATTTATGGCTTCTCTGGCTGACGGTACACTTAAAAAAGAGAGATCTGGCGTGATTCAATCCATGTCCCTGTTGTTTGAGGTCACCGAGTGCTGGAAATAGAATGATCAAATTTGACCCAACATAGAGCGAATAGCAAACCAGTGGCTAACATTAACTGAATGGGGAATATGAAAATGAAACTAAAAGTGAGTTTCTGTGCCCCATTCAGATAGTGTTTCACTATTCAGTGTATCAAATTTTCTCTTTCCTATGCCGACAGTACTGTGTGACCTTGAACAACAGGGCTATGGACTGATTCACACCGGATTCTCCTTTAAGTCTCAGGCTCTTAGTCTTGGTGGGGTGATATGAGTTGAGTAGGCTAACTACTGTAGCCTACTGAGCTGCCTTCCATAATCTTGTACAAATTGAAATCACAAGGAGGATCTGTTCCATTTTGTTGTGACAATGAGTTGTAATTGGTGTTATCCTTGAACAATCTTTTTGTGGTTCCTTGAGTTTGCCCAATTGAGGGGGTGGATTGAAAACAGCAGAACACATGGGTGCATGGAAAGCTGGTATCCTTGAGCTAGAGAGACTAGGCGAACTGATTGACTGTGATGCACTGAACATGTCAAAAGAAGTGTTTTATGATGCCACTCTTGGCCATGAGGAACCCTCAGAAAGCGTGTATAAGCGTGTATAAACCCTCTAAGACCTTATATGATGGCATGTTATCATCTAACCTATATCTGACAGGCATGTTCCCATTTAACCTCATGGATCTGTATGAAAGCTCTGTGCCCTCTTCATATCGAACTGTCTGTATATCATCAAAGATGTTTTGACTGTTTAGTCAGCTTAATTAATAATTGTGTTCTCTGAAATATTATTGACTTTATATGCCATGCACCTTGTGTTTCTCTGACCTACAGTATGCCTCTGCCTGTCCACTCATCCTTCACACATCCCCACTTCTTTCCTCCGTGTCTGATTCGCGAAGCACACATACACATGACCTGTCACATTCCATCCTATTAACCAGATCATGATCCATTTACGTCTCCCCATTGCTCGCCCCACACATACACAAGGAGAGTGAGAGAGAGAGAGTCTCTTTTTTGCCAATTAATTATTCATGCGCTTTATGCAGATGCCATTTAAAGTAGCACAATACAGTGGCATGCTCCATGGCATACGCACATACAGTCCCCTGACCATGTGACACACAGCACACAGGCTGGCATACATGAATAAATTTCCAGGCCCTCTATCCCCCTTCTTGATTGGCAGTAGGTTCAGGACGTGGGGCCTGAGAGGGTGCATAATCAGGGCTTTAAGCAAATCAGGGCCATTCGTCTCTGAAGGCCTGTGACTTCCATCGCCTGCTCATTTGGACTAATGCGCAGAAATGCATGTGCTCTCAGTCATTAAGAATGGTTAGTGTAAGGGGGTTTTAATGCAAATCAAGTGTCTCTTGGTTGCCATGCATATTTCTTAGAGTATGTTTGTTCAAATGTGTGTAAGTGTGTGTGTGTGTGTGTGTGTGTGTGTGTGTGTGTGTGTGTGAGAGATTTCTTTTCACAAAGCGTGCCCTTGCGTATACAGCTGTTCCAGACCTCATCATGTTTGTGTCCATGACCTTGTGAATTGAGAGGACGGAATCACAGAAAAAAAGAAACAGCTTTGAAAAGGAGAATACAGAGAATGGGAGTGTTAATATTATCAATACTTGACAATTTCATATTTTAAACTCCAATAATTATCGATAGCAAATAGTTTATCAATAGCAACTTTCTAGAATTTTGTTTAGGAAATAGTCTATAAAGGTTTCAGTGCTGTCTGACTGAAATCCTAGGGCACATTTTTAAGCAGTTTCAAATCTTATTAATTACAAAGTGTATTGAATATTGAAGCAATGTTGAAAATGAGTTATACTACCTTAGGGGGTCTTCACAGTTCACAATCACATATACCTGGCTATATTTTTCAATGTATGGTGAGCATTATCGCTAAGTGGGATATGATGTGACAAGGCCCCCTGCTGGATTAACCAGGTAACTGCATAAAGTATGGCTGTGAGCTCCAGGAAATAAAACTCATGTCTGAAACACTGAAAAACAATTGTTTCATATTCTTAGTATTTTGCAGGTTAGGTAAGAATGTCAACATAACACAGGCTATATAAAAAATAAATCCTTTCTATGGCAGTCATTCACCCTTTATATTCGGGTGCTCTGGGAGGTGTTGTCTTGGCTATTAGGACTGTACTCTTGTGGATGGAGGTCTCAGTTGCTCTTCCTGGAATCCGCTGGTACCACTTAACTCAGTGTAGGAGTCACACCCTCCAGTGTCCCCATCACCACTGGGGCCACTGTTGCCTTCACCTTCCACATCTTCTCTAACTCATGTTCCTTTCTGCCTGATGTTGCCATCACTTGATGTAATGACATCCATCACCACAGCCTTCCTGTCCTGTTTGTCTAGCACCACTACTGTATTTATGTACTGCTGTATATATTTATACATTAAAAAGCCTTAATAAGGTAACCCAAACAAAGAGAGTCCATGCGTGATGGGCCATGTGTTAGTCATGTTGGTGGAAGGTTGACACTGAGACCTTCCTCTTGTTAAGGCTTGCCAGGTCACTATTGCTGATCCATTTGCAGCTTGTTCCAGATTACATCTCCATATGAGAGGCAGCAGATTAGCGTGCGCCCCCCAAGAGAGGTGTCCTAAAGCGGGATTATCCACTTGTTGGGCTCCCACTTGACCCGACAGAATGTCCAGCAGCTGTGAGCGGTTTTAATGGGGATTTCATTTTTACTTCTATTTTTTCTCTCTCTCTGTCTCATATTAAAGACCACATCGTCATTAATGTGGAAAATCAGAGAGTGATAGTTCAGCATCATGGGCTACATGCAAAAATCTGCAGCCGCTAAATATTTTTTTGCATGCTGGCACGCGCACACCCACAAACACACACACACACAAACGAGAGAGGGTGAATTTGAGATATGCATGCAGCCACAAAAACACATACAGTTACTCTACAATGCTGGAGTATTCAATCAAAGACACATGAAAGACAGAGAGATGAAAGACATTTTAGGATTTAGATTCACTCCAAGGGTTTGAACAAAATGCTCTTCATCACAATATCGTTCAGAAGCATCAATCCAGGGTAGATCTCTAAGTAGTGAGTAGCTTTCATGACAGCTGAGCACAGCTGGCAAATTTCTCTTCTTTTTTGGTCTCTCTTTTTCATCTGCTAGGCCTGACCTAGAACAAAAAACACTAAACTGAGACATACAGTTTGGTTTCAAGGGGGCAAGACATGTCCTCTGAATTATTGGATATTTCTCAGTGTCGACCTGTTTGAAAGAAAAGAAAGATTTTTCCCCCCAATTACACACACACACACACTCACACACACACACAAGACACATATTTTCAGGTGCTGACATCAGGAAGAAAGACCGTCTTCTATCACAGCTTGGCATAGTCAAACCTTCTGCATCATCACTAATAACCAAAACAGACACCAAGGGCTCTAATTTGCTAAACCAACAACACAAAAAATAATTAACTAGGCAAATATTGTTCTTTTCCAGTTTAATACATGCTATGCAGTGATATACTCTAGCACCTCAGTATGTCAGTGCATGGACAAGTATGAAGAACTAGCAGTAAGATTGATATCTGTGAATGGAACTTCTCAACGCACAGTGAGATCAATGAGGCCTACTATATTGAAGCACTGTATGTTACATACAGCTAAAAACACGATGAAGGTTTCATTTGAATGAGTCTCTGATTTGTTCAAGGAGAGGGAGAGATTTTATATGAATTTCACATGGGACCCATGAATATATCACCTCATCCCTTGGTTTGTTTCATCATTTCACAGAGACCTGAGGGCTCTCTCTCAGTTAGTGTGAGCAGTGGGTTTATGACGGTGACAGGGGGTTTGCATGTCAGCGACCCTGTGGCACACACACAGCCCTCACACTCTGCTCCGTTGTGTGTCAGAAAGACCCCAAGGCCCCTCTCGTCTGTCAGGCGAGTCGATGGGTAGTTTTCTTAGCGACAACTGGAGCAGAAGCGAGACCTTGACCTTTTCAGAATGTCAAAGGCTGTCTCTGCCAGCCCCTGCACAATTCCTCCAGACAAAGTGACCCCTCAGCTGCTTCAAGTTTGAAAAAGAGTAGAACTCCACAGACAAGGGACAATCAATATATGCATTTCAAACAGATAGTCATTGTTGTTTTGAGTACACTTGACCACTTGACCTGAGGTCAATGTGTCAAGTATGTTATGCCCTGGCTTTGAACATTTCAAACACACATTTCAGCCATTCCCTCTCTGTGTATCTCTTTGCATCTCCCATCGAGTACCACATCTGAAATAAATACTCAACCTATCATGGCTCTAACCAGGTATTTGTCTGGTCCCTGTGCCTCCCATGTACAGCCAAAAAATTAGCTAACTGTGGTTTAGTAAGGGTTTAGCATGAAAATGTAAACAAGCTATCTGGAGCATTTAGCTAGTATATGGATGAAGAAGCACCAGTAATGAGCTACAGCTTTGCATTGCATCTACCCTTTCAATTAGAGGCTGTATAGTGTTTGTTGGTGGTGGTGGTGTGTAGTGTGTGTACATGTGAGCATGTGCGTACCTAACTGTACTGTACCTAACTGACTGACTGCTGGATGCCTTTATCTGTGTCTGCTTCAATGTAGTCTATAGCTTCTCTCTCTTTTCTAAATCCCAGCAAAGATGTAATAATGGTATTTAATGGTAAATAGTCCTGGGTCCTATTATCAGCAGTTATCTTTTGTACTCCAGATAGAGAACAAATACTGCATGGTACCAGACGTGTGCCACAACAAGTTAAAGGACAATTGTTTTAAGAGTTATTGTGTGGGTCAGTTAAAAAAAAAAAATCTGACACAGTCGATCAAATATGACATTTCTTTGAGACAACAAGCACTTAAAAGTATTTACAAATATAGCCATTGAATATAAATATTTCCTGACATCTATGCCTACAGTAAAAGGATTTATGGAGTCAGATGTTTATGTAAGGCCTGTACAGAAATCTATTCATCTGTTTATCCTGTGCAGAAATTAAACGGTGTAAAGGTCTGTGAAAATGTGATGGTCCGATGGTGGTGGTGGTGGTGGGGGGGGGTGCTGTGTGTGTGTGTGGGAGGGGGGGTTAAATGTTTAAACATGGTGGATGATGGGATGGTGGTGGAGGTGCATTCTCTGACAACTACTTGCAGAAGGTGCCAAGCAGTACACCAAAACTGTGTGTGACCAATAACAAACAAGACAGCGCACCCCCAGTCTTCTGCATACTGTTGCACTGGTCACTCATTATGCTTTTGTCACTAATGGGGTGGGAGGAGGAGAGAGAGCAGTGTCCATAATAGCTTTAATGGCCATACGATCCTGCCTCTCTCAACATCATTAAGTTGTTTCCCAAGCAAATTTATTAACTGCAGTCATTAAGCAAATGCTAGTGCAGTGCAGTGGAACAACCTGAGCACCAAACAGACACACACACATACACACACACACACACACACACACACACACACACACACACACACACACACACACACACACACACACACAGACTCAGACACAGACAAAGAGGCTAGTGACTCACTGTTAATGCTGTAATTGAACACACAAAAATAACCAGCAGAGTGCAGAATAGGCAAACCACAGACTTACTATTGTGTAAATACATAGTACAGTATATGGGTGTATGGCAATGATACTAAGCAAAGATAGCTTCTCTATCTAAACTACCCTTCATCAATACCTTTACACCCCTTCCTGAAGGTATGGTTGTCTAAACACTAATCCATTTTGCAAGAGAAGTTATTCAATGTCGTTTTTAAGTAATACATGGTCACTCAATCAATCAGTCAATGAATCATCATCTTGTGTTGTAAATACCTGGTATTGTTATTACCCAGCTTGGTTCATATTCTTTAATAACAGAAAAACGACAACAACAAAAAAAACTATAACTATTTATAACTTAGATGGTTTCTCTTCATTGGCTTCCTCTTGCAGTCAGAATTATCTCTCAATTGAATTTGGGACAGCTGGTTTAATCCCCAACCACTGGGAAAAATATGAGAGGGAGAGGTGTTTGAACCCCCCCATATCCCATGTACATATCCACAACACCCCAGCAGGCTGCCCACTGCTACGGGTTAGTGTGTGGTCGTGTGTGCTTTATGTGCGTGTCCCTATGGATGGGTAAAATGCAGAGGCTGAATTTCTCTTCACCGGATTAGGATAGTATATGTATTTACACTACCAGTATGTATACTAGACTAAATCCCTCCCTCTAGCCAACAAGACTATTACAGGATGAGGTTCATCCTGCCTTATCACAGTATGATCCAGCTATTCCCCCTTTAGACCACCACGATCCTCAAATAAGCGCTTGCTGTGTAACCTATATATTTTCTAGAAGCCTACACCCTGTAGACTGTGATTTACTATGTACTGAGGCAGGTCCCACCTTCTTCCACTCCATGGACAATGTACAGTCCTCTATAGTATTGGCATAATATGAAATGGATTGATTTTCAAGGACACCCATGGGGCTTTAATAGGTATTGCATCCCCCCAAAAACTTTCAATACAAAAAAGTATTGTCTCAATGTAAATAATCAGCTGGGGAAGTTTTGTGGGCATTTCTATTTGTTAATATTTTGACCCTATTCACCCATAACATATCCCTTCATATGCTTATAATGGGCATAAAGAGACACAAAGCTACCACCTTGATAACAGACACAAAGCTACCACCAATGCAATACTATTATTTATTTTCTAACTGTGGGGTGGTATACCATTCCAAAAATCACTATGTGCCTCACTGTCCTTAGATGGTGCCGACCAACCCTCTGGCTCAAGAACTAAGGGGTGTAACATATTAGCCTTGTAGATAAGACTCTTGTTCACTGTATAACGAGGTAGCCTACAACTCATCATACAGTACACCATAAGCTATCAAATGTCAACTTGTCTGATATCCATGTCTTCTATGTACGTGATAATAAACTTCCTAGAATCCTTGAAGTGACCCTTTTTGTCACTGTGAATCCTATCATTTGAACAAATGGCACCTAATGGACCTCATGGAACTGATCATATGTCACAAAGAAGTTCTGTTGACAGGTTGCTAGGGGATGAGATTCTACTTTTCAGTTTTTAAAAAAGACTCATTTATGATATTAAAGCAGAGAGAGAGGCTGTAGGTATAGGCTTCTTCTGTCATACTTCTACTTTAGAGATAATTTAGTCAGTTTATTTCACAAAAAGGCTCTGTGAAAGGTGACTAAAGCAGACCACTTGAATAGGAAAGCCTATCTTCTCTACTGAGGAATTCAGATAATAATTAATAACTATAAAAAATAACTAGAAATGCTGTAATGAAATGCTCTCTTCAGGTGAAGAAGGTTGGGAGTGAAGAAATGCGCCATTTCTATTCACAAAGTTTTTAACCAGGTAAACATTATTGAATCATTTTTAAAAGTCTAGAAGGTATATAACTAACAATAACCTGCCAATCCTGTTTTTTCAGCCTTTAAATCAGTACTAACTTAAATAATAATAGAAAAACATTGCTCATGCCCATGTCTGGGCTGAAGTGTGTGTGTCTTGGCGGGGTGGGGGTGAAGACACGGGTGGATGCAGTGTGCTGAGTGTATGTTGGGGTGGGAGGGAGCAGTGGGGTGAAAGGAGGGGGTCAATGTGCTGTGTATCTGTGGCTGTGGGTAAGGGGCTTACTGGTGATGCAGTGGGGTGGAAGGTGGGAGGGGGTAGTGTGCTGTGTGTATGTGGGGAAAGGGCTACTGGTGATGCAATGGGGTGGAGCAGTGGGCAGTGTGCTGTATGTATGTGGGAGGGGAGGGGAGCACTTGCTAGTGATGGCAGTGGTGTGTGTGTGTGTGTGTGTGTGTGTGGGTGGGGGTCATTCTGCTGTATGTATGTGTAGGTGGGGGGGCAGAAAGGCAGGGCAAACAAGGTGTTTAGGTTGATGGGTGGTGTCGAGGAATGTTATGTGTGGAGACATGTCAGACAAGTCCATGCCCAAGTGCTGCAAGTCAGGTGTGTATGTGGGGGTGTGTGTCTGTATGTGTGTGTGTGTGTATGTATGTATGTATGTGTGTGAGTGTGTGTGTGTGTGTGTGTGTGTGTGTGTGTGTGTGTGTGTGTGTGTGCGTGCAAAGTTGTTAGGAAATGTTTGTGAGTGTTGAGGAGTGAATATGTGCGAAGTAAGTATAGTGTGTGTTCATAGTTTGGATGGCCTGAGAATAGAAGCTTTACCTAACATTAGATAGAACATCACCTAACTAATAAAACCAGTGAGAAAAAGACATTGTTTTAAAGAGGACAGATAATTGAAATCTCTCTCTGTCTCATTTTAATACCCACAAAATTATTTTGAGATCATTTAGGTGGCCCACCCCACCTACTTTAAATGTAGTAATTAGCAGAGTGGAAACATACATTAAACACAGGACAAGAATAAAGTAATTATATTTTTACTGTAGATGTTACCAGAAATGTAAAAAATCTGTAAAAATCTGAGAAATCTGAAAACATCAGCATGAAAAACTCATCTTAATCTAAAAAAAACATCCAATCACATTCAGCTGGAGCTAAATGTCATAGAAATCTATTGACAGGTTGAAAAGGAGAATGTTTACAGTCACAAACGATTCTCTCCACTTTTTACAATTCTGCAATGGGGAGAGAAGGTGGAGACTCAAGCCTTTACTTATTACATTGCCATTACTATTGTATTACCATTGTAACGTTCATTTCAATTATGCAGAATAAATCCCCAAGGTCCATCATTCACTGAAGAGATGCAATATACCAAACACTGATGTGGAGAAACAAGGTAAGAGAGCCTTCAGATTATAGGACACTTAGGGCACTTAACACTAAACGACTATACATAGCCTACCTGAATAAATAATCAAAGGTGTAAGAACGGTAAATTGCATGTGCATCAAGCACTACGTTTAAACTACTACTGTAAGAGAAGGTAGATGAAACAGCTCTCTAATGGTTGCAGGGCCTGGTGTGAGGATATATGACTGCAGTTTCATAGTTTAGCAATAAACCTGGCAATAAAAGTGGTGGTGAAGATCTGTTTGTGGCACCAACCTTAAGCTCACATTCAGGTTTGTTCAAAGCAACTCAAAACTAAAAACTAATTAAATTAACATAAATTGAATTTAACTGAAGTGAACTAAATCTATGGCTGCTAGGACAGGCAGAGAGAAAAAAGTGGGGAAAGGGGTTCTTCAGCTTTGAAGCAAGTGCAACTGTCAGGTAAGTGCAGGTGGAGATCCACTGAGCTGCAGCGTTGATCTTATCAGGACAGAGGAACAGGATTACAAGGTAAAACTGCACATATTCTCCTTACATTTTTCACACGTGCTAAAAAATACCTACATGCGATAATGATAACAACAACGTAAAATATAGCAAATGAAGTGTGAGTTTTGTGCCTCTTATGAGCGCAGGTCTAAAAAGTCCTATACCCAGATTGAGGTTTGAAACCCTTCAGATAGAAGACAGAAGTTAAATCAGATATACCAAACAACCCTTGGTGAAGTTTGGTTTGCAGCCTCTCAGAGAGCTAGAATGTATAGTAGATGTGTTTGTAAGGGATAATGGCTGACAAGGTAGCCAGACTAGCACCACCTATAGGGGTTCCACTTAATTTCTTTTAGTTCCACTACTGCGTCAGGGAGCTAGGCGTAAGCTTCGGTTTACACCGTCTGAGCTGGGACAGGCCAATCAGCCAACAGAGGGCTGAAAGTGATAATATTCAAGCAGTGAATTCCATCGTGGTACATACGTCACGACCAAACAGTAGCAATTGGTGGCAGCAGAAAGTATCTGCCCACCGTGAAGCAAATATTGATACGTTTGAGACACTTTGCACGAAGTGAAACAATGTGAAAATGGCTAATGCAACAGGTTACTGACCAGGTGCTGTTATACGGAATTAATGAACAAGGCAGAGGCAAGAACTTAACAGTGCAGAATGCAGAGTGAAGTTTCGTCTATCAAGTTCATTAATTTTGTATAACAGCACACCTCAAAGGGCGTTGTCCCACTTATCATCCCGTTGCAACACATGTGTGTAAAGAATAGGTGTCAGTTTAAAATATACAAAAATGTGCAGTTCAGTTCTACAGAAACCTGTTCAGTTGCTGTACTTAGTCTTAGTAGCAATGGTAGTTATTGCTAATAACAGCTGATTCCATTGTTGCTGCCATGTTCAGCCGCCATTTACTATAGTTGTTAGTTACCATTCAAAAGATCATTGATATTTAATGGTGATTCAACTCTTTCATAAGTATCTACATAGTTGTGCATTATATGGAATTAACATACACCCTGTCAGCCAATCAGAAAATGGTATTCAATTTCTGCGGGTGTGTAAGACTTCAGTATCTTAGAGAAGAGTTAAGTGCAACTTATGCTGCTGCATCGCAACACAGAGAACCTAGAGTTGGACCTCTTGCTTTGTTTTGTTTGCCAGTGTATTTCAGCAGCCTACCATAGATACTTACCAACATGATACTCCACTGTATAAGCTTTGTAAATAATGTCAGACATGGTTCTGGATTCACTGCCAAGATTTCCCAATTGTACTGTGCCTACCTTTCAGTCAACACTTCATCAGCAGGCACTACTTTGTAGAATTGAAAAGTTTGCTTGCTTACAGAACAAAACTTTGTAAATAGTTCTGATATATTTTTTGCTACAACAACGAGATTGTACAGTGTCTCCTGAACAAAATGAAAGCATGACAAATACAAATGAATTCAGTCAACTTGACGGTGTAGACTAGTGCCACTCCAGTGTAAATGTAATGTGTTACAATTACAAGTTACTTTACCTAAAATATCTTATTACAGTTCTGCCAAAAATAAATCAGTAGTAGTGTAAATATTTCAATGAATGCATCAAAGCAGTGTAACCAATTACATTGGATTACTTTTGGGTGACTTTTTCAAAATTTTGTATTAATACTCTCAATTGTCAACCATTTCCAGTTTTTGAACCCTGACAGTGTTACTCAACACTTTCTGTTGTCAGAAACCCTTTAAAGGCAAACCAACAAACATTTTTAGGTTAATTTACCAGCTTCATAGTAACTTTGATGGCTGCCTTATTACAGGGTCAATGAAGGTTTTCTCGGTGGCCTCTACCTATATTCCTCAGTAAATACACTTATGCAATTTTATTTGTGCATATGCTCGCTACTTGCTACAGCTAATTTTTATTTCCAGCAATGGGCTAGACCAACATTATAAGTTTCTATCTGACATTGCAGGCCTCCTAGAAACTACAGCTCAGCTACAGCTCAGACCGTTCAAAGGTTGTAGATCTATCAGCAAGTTAATGGTTGGCATTGACAATTCAAACATGATAGGAGAACCAATAAGACATATCAGAATAGTATCAGACTTTCAGCTGTGAATAGAAGATGTTCTGCACAAGAAAAACTGTCAAAACAAAACCAATATTTTAAACATCTACCCAATATTTCTACAGAAAATATACAGATGTAACAAAAAGTTGGAGACCTCTAAGATAGGTACTACACAGAAGTTATGTTAAATATACCAAGCAAAGTGTGAGGTTTTGTCCGTGTTCATGACAAATTCTACAGCCAGGGTTAGGTTTGAAACCTCTCAGATAGCAGGTTGTCTACTACTCTGTCTAATACTCTACAGGGATGCTACAACCTGTGCTTTAATGAAGTGATGCTTTTGGGTTGCTTTTGTCACAACATTAGCTTTGAAAGAAATCAATGGATACACCTGACATGACAGCACTGCTGACATTCTAAAAATTGATTGTCTTCTAAATATTTTTTGACATGACTGAAAGACAAAATGCAAAAATGCAAAGCAGCCGGTGTAGCCCGGGGATTACATAAGTACAAACATTCTACAACCAGGGGGAGGTTTGAAGCCCCTCAGAAAGCAGGAATGTATAGCAGATTGGTTTTGTCCATGGAATAGAGAAAGTATGAAAACTTCCACAGCCAGTGTGAGGATTAAAGCCACTCAGAAAGCTGTGATCGATAGTAATTTCTAATCACAGGTGAGGTTTTGTATGTCTAACAGGGAGGCCACACCTGGTGCATTAATGAAGTGTTGCTTTTGCATTGTTTGTACCACAACAATTACTTTCAATTTAATTCAATGGAATTAGCCATACCAGATGTTACAGTGCTGCTAACATTCTAATACATTGACTGGTCTTTTAAATTTATCTTGACAAGACACAAAGGCAACATGAGCACCATGTGTAGTCTGAGGATTATATAACAGATATCAGAAGTTCTACAGCCTGGGTGAGGTTTAAAGTCTATCAGATAGCTAGAATGTATAGCAGATATATTTGTTTGAATATTTCAAGTAACACACAAGACTTGAGCATCTTAGATAAAAGTTATGTGAAGTACACTAAAATGGAATGAGGTTTTGTCCATGAAAGATAGAAGGTAGGAGAATTTCTACAGCCAGGGTGACGTTTGAAGCCTCTTAGATAGCAAGAATATACAGCAGATATATTTCTTAATTTCTTTATGTCACATGTAGGACTACAGTCACTAAGAAAACGTGTGGCAACTATACAAAACAAGGGCAGAGGTTGTGCCCCTTATGAAGCACTGTAAGGTAAAGTTCTATAGCAAGGGTGAGGTTTGAAGCCTGTCAGATAGAGGATTATATAGCAGATAGCAGGAGTACTACAGCCAAGGTTCATAAGAGAATTTATAATGCTAGGGTGAGGTTTGAATCCTCTGAGATAGCAAGAACCAATAGCAGGTAAAATACTATATATAAAATGCAAGACAAGAGGATTTTAGGCTGACGTTAGGGGAAATATAGGCTCCCAAAGAAAGTGTGAGGTTTTGTCCCTCTAAGAGCGCATGTAAAAAAAGTCCTATATACAGGGTGAGGTTTGAAGCCTCTCAGATAGATGTGCTACAGTAGATATGTTTCTTCAATTCTTTATGTCACATGTACGACTAAAGCCTCCAAGTTAATGTGCACGAAGTTGCGCCACATATAAAGCACTGTAGTGGAAAGATCTGTAGCAAAGGTGAGATTTGAAGTCTCTCAGATAGAGTATTATATAGCAGATAGTAGGAGCGCTACAGTCAGGGTCAATAAGAGAATTTCTACAGTCAGGGTGAGGTTTGAAACCTCTCAGATAGCTAGAATCAATAGCAGGTATGTTACCAAAATACTTTAGTTACAATACACGAGGAATACAAAGATTACAATACAAGGATTTTGGACCGAGGTCACATGAAAGATAGGCTCCCAAAGAAAGTGTGAGGTTTTGTCCCTCTAAGAGCGCATATCAAAAGAGTCCTATATGCAGAGTGAGGTTTGAAGCCTCTCAGTTAGAACCTATAGTAGATGTGCTGTAGTAGATATGTTTCTTCAATTCTTTGTGTCACATGTAGGATGTGTGTGAACTACACCAAACAAGCGGCAAGGATGTGCTCCTTATGAAGCACTGTAGTGGAAAGTTCTATAGCAAGGGTGAGGTTTGAAGCCTCTCAGATAGAGGATTATATAGGAGATAGCAGAAGTACTGCGGTGAGGGTCCATAAAAGACATTTCTACAGGCAGGGTGAGGTTTAAATTCTCTGAGATAGCTAGAACCAATAGCAGGTAAGTTGGCAAAATACCATATATAAAATGCAAGACTATACGCTTTTAGACAGAAATTTCGTGAAGTAAACCAAAGAAAATGTGAGGTCTCGTCACTTTAAGAGTCCACATCAAAGAAATTCTATATGGAGGGTGAAGTTTGAAGCCTGTAAAATACTTAGAACCTATAGTAGATGTCTTTCTTGAATTTCCTTTGTCACTTGTATGACTACAGCCTCTAAGAGAACTATACCAACTATACCAAACAAGCGGTGAGTTTTCTTCCTTCATAAATTATCAGTGTGGAAAGTTCTACAGCCAGGGTGATGTTTGAAGCCTCTCAGATAGAGTATTTTATAGGAGATAGCAGAAGTACTCCAGTCAGGTTCAGTAAGAGAATTTCTACTGTCAGGGTGAGGTTTGAAACCTTTCAGATAGTTAGAACCAATAGCAGGTAAGTTGGCAAAATCCCGTACATAAAATGCAAGACAAGAGGATTTTAAACCAACGTCACGTGAAAGATAGGCTCCCAAAGAAAGTGTGAGGTTTTGTCCCTTGAAGAGCACATATCAATAGAGTCCTATATGCAGAGTGAGGTTTCAAGCCTCTCAGATAGTTAGAACCTAGAGTAGATATGCTGTAGTAGATATGTTTCTCCAATTCTTTGTGTCACATCTAGGATGTGCGTGAACAACACTAAACAACAAAACTGCGAGGTCGTGCCCCTTATGTAGCACTGTAGTGGAAAGTTCTATAGCAAGGGTGAGGTTTGAAGCCTCTCAGATAGAGGATTATATAGCAGATAGCAGGAGTACTACAGTCAGGGTCAATAAGAGAATTTCTACAGTCAGGGTGAGGTTTGAATCCTCTGAGATAGCTAGAACCAATAGCAGGTAAGTTGGCAAAGTACCGTGGATGAAGTGCAAGACAAGAGGATTTGAGAACGACGACACATGGAAGATAGGCTCCCAAAGAAAGCGTGAGGTTTTGTCCCTGTAAGAGCACATATCAAAAGAGTCCTATATGCAGGTTGATGTTTGAAGCCTCTCAGTTAAAACCTATAGCAGATATGTTGCAGCAAATGTTTCTTAAATTTTTTGTCACATGTAGGATGTGCACGAACTGCACCAAACAAGTGGCGAGGATGAGCTCCTTATGAAGCACTGTAGTGGAATGTTTTATAGCAAGGGTGAGGTTTGAAGCCTCTCAGATAGAGGATTATATAGGAGATAGTAGAAGTACTACAGTCAGGGTCAATAAGAGAATTTCTACAGTCAGGGTGAGGTTTGAATCCTCTGAGATAGCTAGAACCAATAGCAGGTAAGTTGGCAAAGTACCGTACATGAAATGCAAGACAAGATGATTTTAGACTGACTTCACGTGAAAGGCTTCCAAAGAAAGTGTGAGGTTTTGTCCCTCTAAGAGAACATATCAAAAGAGTCCTATATGCAGGGTGAGGTTTGAAGCCTCTCATGTAGTTAGAACCTATAGTAGATATGCTGAAGCTGATGTTTCTTCAATTCTTTATGTCAGATGTAGGACGTACGTAAACTGCACCAAACTAGTGGCGAGGTCGTGCCCTTTATGAAGCACTTTAGTCGAAAGTTTTATAGCAAGGGTGAGGTTTGAAGTCTCTCAGATAGAGGATTATATAGGAGATAGCAGAGGTACAGATGAGCCAGCGTCCATAAGAGAATTTCTAGAGGCAGCGTGAGGTTTCAATCCTCTGAGATAGGTAGAACCAATACCAGGTAAATTGGGAAAGTACTGTACATAAAATGCAAGACTATAGGCTTTTAATCCCAAGTTTCATGAAGTATACCAAAGAAAGTGTGAAGTTTCGTCCCTCTAAGAGCGCATGTCTAAAAAGTCCTATATGCCTTTTGAGGTTTGAAGCCTCTAAAATAGTTAGAACCTATAGTAGATGTGTTTCTTGAATTTTTATTTTTAACTTGTACGACTATAGCCATCATGAGAACTTTAGGCAACTAGTGTAGGATGTGCGCAAACCCCACCAAATAAGCGTCGAAATGGCTACTAGCTCTGTTATTCTCAGTTAACTTTTAACTCTTGGCTTTTTTTGGTGATCTGTTGGTAATGTTTGTATTGGAGGCACTACTTGCACTTGTGAGTTTTGAGCTGGCCACGGGTGTTTTTAAGCAATCCTTGTAACGCTGTTCATCGAATGTACATAAAATGTACATTTTTGTTCTTTTATAGCGGTTCTCGCTTGGTGGGTGCATTTGAGCTACCTCGAGTGCTCGTAGCTCATTACTTGAACGCGGTTGGGTGAGCATGTTCACTCTCAACTCCACCGCTATTTGCTATTGTTTTGTGTTTTCACTGGGCTCTCCACCCTGTATTGCTTTTCGTGCTGCCATTTTGTTTGCAGTGTCCGAACTCAGGTGAGTGCAAGTAGGTGACAGAAATGTTTATGATTTGTGTGGACTGTCAGACTCTTCTTGAGCCAGACAACGGTCACGATTGATGCCAGAGTTTCCTTGGCATTGATCACTTGAAACAGGGTCTAACTGAGCAGGCGTGCACAAATTGCAGCTGCCTCAGTTTAGCTACCTGCGCTGCTCGACTTGCTCAACTGGAAGGCTGGTTGGCATCTCAACTACCACCAGCACTGAGGAACTGCGCTTTGTCCCCCAGGGTGCGGAAGCGCTCTACCCAGCCACACCCAGTAAGGCATCCAGTAAGCCCAAGCATAAGAGGGTCGACCCCTTGGCACATCAGGTGGACACCATGGCTTCTGAGTTTGCAGAAATGAAGGCCCTTCTTTGTAATCTGCAGCCTCCCCAAGCACAGTTTGCTGGTGGTCTTGCCACAGCTGCTTGCTGTCTGGTCCCTGTGGAGGATGTTCTTTCCACCAGGGCATCTGTGAGGTGGGTGTGTCTTGTGACTTTGAGGTCCACTCTCTTGACACTGGCTGCAGTTTACTGAGGGGCTCAGTGGTTAGCCTTACATCAGTAGTCAAGCCTGCTGTGAAACTGGCGACGGCACAGTTGGTGTTGGACACTGCGCCATCTGAGTCCCCCTCTACTGTCCTTACTGTTTCGCCTTCGGCCCCTTTTTTTATGGAGCTGCAGAGATGCTAGGTGGACCCAAGATGCTTCTCCCACTTCCCTAGCAACTGCCGTGCTCTGGCGAACATGCAGAATGCATTCAGCCACGGTCTGGCCGCATGGCGACCATTGAACCGGCTCTTGCTGCCTTGATTATTTCACCAGATGAGGCGTTGAGACCCGGTGTGCGATGTTCATGGCTGCAGTCTCGTCTCATGTACGACCTCACTGGGAAGAGCTATGATGCTGTGGCGTGGGCTGCACCTGATTTTGGCCCAGTCTCAAGCCTTTCAGTCCTCTGGAATGGATCAGTCGCTGCAAAGCCTGAGTGAGACCTCACTACAGGCATTTGCGTTCATGTCACCCAGGGAGCTGGATAGGCTCATGGCTTCCCTAACGATTGCACCTTGTCAGATATGACTGGCTCAGTCACCACTCTCTGAGCCATGCAGGAGGGCCCTCCGCACTCTCCTGGTTCTCCCGGGACAGCTCTGAAGGGAGGGCTTACCAGTTCAGAGTTTTAACTTTCGGTATCTCTCTGGTGCCCAGGGACTTCACAAGGTTTGTGGCAGCAGCACTCTCCCCACTCCAGAGCAAGGGTATGCATATCCTCCCCTACCTCTACGACTGGTTGACCTGTTCCCCATCTCAGATAGATGCATTCAGGGACGTAACCCTGTTGCTTGCGTACATCTCCAGGCTCGGGCTACAGGTGAACCACGCCAAGAGCTCGCTCACGCCCTGCCAAAGAACTGTGTTCATTTGCATTCAGCTGGACTCTCAGCTGATGAGGGCAACCTTGTCTCAGTGACGGGTGGACATAATTGTCCAACTCTTACATTGTTTCAGTAAGGGTCGAACACCGAGTTTCAGGTCTTTTCAGACGTTGCTGGGTATGACATGGCAGCCTCCTCGGTAGTCCCTTTGGGCCTCTTCGCACTGCGTCTCCAGATCTGGCTGAACAGCTTCGGGTTTACATCACAGGCATAAAGCTGGTGTGAATCACTGCCAGTTGTTTGGCATGCATACATCCATGGAGGCTACACTCTCCTCTCATGCAGAGGGTCCCTATGGGGTCCATACCCTCTTGCAGGGAAGTAGTAACAATACTTCACTTGTCAGGTGGGGTGCAGTGTGCCAGTGCAGGTCAGCCCAGGGTTCCTGGACTCCACAACAGCGGGGTCAACACATCAAAGTGCTGGAGCTGCAGGCCGTCTTCCTCGCCTTGCAGCATTTTCTCACAGTTCTATCTGGGCAGCATGTTATCTTAAGGACCGACAACACATCTTTGGTCTATTACCAGCACCAAGTCCCTGCCTTCCCTGAAGCTCACTCAGCAGCTACTAACATGGGGCCCACCCTCGTCTGTTGAGCCTGAAGGTGCTGTATTTGCCGGGCATTTGGAACACTCTGCAGATTTTCTCTTGCGGCAGCACCCACATCCAGGGATTTGGAGAATGCAGCCAGAAGTGGTGCAGGCCATCTGGCACCAGTATTGTAGGGCAGACCACAGCTCAATGTCCTCTGTGGTTTTCCCTGGAGGAGTAGTCGAGTCCATTGGGCCAAGACGCACTGGCACATGAGTGGCCACAGCAACTACTGTATACCTTTCCACCAATCCTGCTCATGAGAGTGACACTGAAGCATCAGCAGAGGCGTTAGCCCACATGTTCAGCTCTCCAAAATATCACCAGTCAAAATATATCTGTGTGTTATTTAACGTCCTCCAGGTCAAATGGGTGATTTCTTCAAGGAACTCAACACTCTGCTTTCTTCTATCCCTGAGCATGACTGTCCCATTGTCCTCGGTGATATGAACATCCACTTAGACAATCCAGTCTCTGCAGACTTCCTATCTCTGATGGACACCTTTGAGCTACAGCGGGTTTGCAGTCCTCCAACTCACAAAGCTGGTAAGGAACTTGATTTCATTTTACCAGGAACTGCGCCACTACGTCACAAACAGTTACTCTTCTACATCTATCTGACCATTACTTCATTCAGTTCAAAGTTTCTCTCTGTCAGTAACTATCTGCACCTACTCCCACTGTCTCTTTCCATCGCAATCTCTGGAATCTATCTATTCATTTTTCCTCCTTGGTGGTGTCTGCTCTCCCACCGTCCAGAAGTTTCTCTTCTCTTGAGATTGATGATGCCACAGAGTCACTCTGCTGAGCTCCTGTTTGGATCGTGTGTGCCCTCTGTCTACCAGACCCACATGATCCGCTCAGTCTCAAGCGTGGCTTAATGACTCACTTCATTCAATGTGCACTAACCTCAGAGCTGCTGGGAGGAAATGGCACAAAACTAAGAATTCGGCCAGTCTAACACAATTCCAGGAACTGCTATCATCCTTCTCATCCAGTGTCACTTCTGCGTAAAAGGCTTTCTACCATGACAAGATTCACAATGCCATGGACACCAAGAAACTCTTCTTTACCTTCAAATCTTTACTAAACCCACTTCCTCCACCTCCTGCAACTAACCTCACAGCTGACACTTTTGCTGCATTTTTTATCAACAAAGTTGCAGCAATTAGTAGTCAATTCTCTAACCAATCTACAGAGGTTCCTCCTCCAAGCTTCTCTAAACCAACTGCTTCCTTTTCTTCTTTCACTCCTGTCTCTGAGGCCGAGGTGTCTAAGCTTCTCACAGACAGTCTTCTGTCTTCCTGTCTTCTGGACCCTATCCCAACAACCCTTCTTCAGGCCATAACCCCCACCACTGTGACAGCAGCCACACATGTGGTCAATGCTTCACTAATTAGGGGTACATTTCCCACCACCTTCAAACAAGCTCAGGTAACACCGCTGCTCAAAAAAACATCCCTTGCTCCCACTCAAGTGGAGAACTACCGGCCTGTCTCTCTTTTTCCCTTCCTTTCCAAAACCATTGAATGAGCTGTCTTTAAACAGGTCACAGGATTTCTCACTCAGAACAACCTCCTCGACCCCAACCAATCCGGCTTCAGAAGTGGCCACTCCACTGAAACGCCGCTTCTGTCCGTGACGGAAGCATTAAAAGAGGCCAGAGCAGCAGGCCAGTCCTTAGTACTCATCCTGCTGGACCTATCAGCAGCATTTGACACGGTCAACCACCGCATCCTACTGGACAAACTGACCAACATGGGCATTGATGGCACAGTGCACTTCTGGTTCAGATCCTATCTTACTGCACAGTTGTTCAACGTGTCATGGTTAGGACAGACATCGGCACTTCACCAACTCACCATGGGAGTACCCCAAGGATCTGTGCTGGGGCCCCTTCTCTTTGCCTTGTATATCATCTCGCTGGGCTCGATCATCCCCTCCCATGGCTTGTCTTATCACTGCTATGCTGATGATACCCAGTTCTATCTGTCCTTTCCGCCTGACGACTCCACAATGTCAAGACGGATCTCGGACTGTCTTTCTGACATATCTGCATGGATGAAAGGACATCACCTCCAACTAAATCTCTCCAAAACCGAACTGCTGGTCCTCCCAGCCAAACAAGCCATACATCACAACATCAGCATCAAGATTGACTCCCTGTCTGTTTCTCCCACTAAGGTGGCAAGAAACTAGGTGTCATGATCAATGACCAACTGACCTTTGCAGATCACGTTGCCTCTGTGGCTCGGTCGTGCCATTTTTCCCTATTCACCATAAGGAACCCAACATGCAACCCAGCTCCTGGTACAGACCCTCCTTATCTCTCGTCTTGACTACTGCAATGCCTTCCTATCGGGTCTTCCAGCCTGTGCTGTTAGACCACTACAGATATCCAGAATTCAAATTCAAGGTACTAATGGTGGCCTACAGGTTGATTGATGGTTCTACTCCCATCTACCTGAATATTCTCCCAAAGCCCTATGTCACCCGCCGACCACTTCGCTCCTCTAAGGAACATTATCTAGCACAGCCAACACCTTGCGCAGGTCAATCCACACTCTTCTCATGTGTTGTTCCATGTTGGTGGAATGACCTTCCAAGTGCTACCAGATCAACTGATACCCTCTCCACCTTCAAGAAACTCTTGAAGACCCAGCTCTTCCAAGAATGTCTCCTGGCTTAAATTTTGAGAATGCACTTAACCTCTTATACATAATCTCTCTTTTATACTGCACTTTTATTACATTATTGCACATTCAACTTAAAATAGTGCAGCTTTTATATTAGCAATATGGACTCTTTGTTAGTTTCTTTCATTGTGTTATAGCTTGAATGTTATCCTCTTTTGTAAGTCGCTTTGGATAAAAGCATCTGCTAAATGCATAAATGTAAATGTAAACGTAAATGCTCGCGGAAGGACACAGAGTTCTGCTCATAACTTCGAATTTGCCCAGGAGGATTTGGTTTTCAACCCTGTACAGGTTGTTGAATGGGGAGCCTTGGTGTCTCCCCATATGGACAGATCTTCTCTCTCAGCTGGGGGGCCAAATCTGGCACCCAAACCCAGCAAGGTTGTAGTTGTGGGCGTGGCCTTTGACAGGCTTGGCCTATTGCTAGCAGCGTGTGAACTGGCGGTTGCACGAGCCATTCAAAGCTCACGTGCACCTTCCACAAATGCTAGTGGTGCAGAGCACGCAACAAGGAGCTGACATGTTGCCCAATACCTGTCATCCTGAATTTATTGCAATTTCTTGCGTTTTGAGGAGGGCCTATCGTCCACCATCAAGGTGTACATCGCAGCTATATCAGCGATGCACAACAGAGTGGATGGGCTGACTGTGGGGACCCACACTTTGGTAAGCCGCTTTCTGAAGGGTACTCAGTGTCTCAGATGCCCTGAACGCAGCCTGAGACCCTCTCGGGACTTGGCTCTTGTGTTGAAGGCACTGTATCAACCCTCATTTGAACCCCTGCAATGGTCAGAGCTCAAATGGGCTTTCTGTGAAGACGGCATTCCTTTTGGCCATGGCATCGG
The DNA here is from genome assembly GCA_015244755.2 of Tenualosa ilisha. Classification (NCBI taxonomy): domain Eukaryota; kingdom Metazoa; phylum Chordata; class Actinopteri; order Clupeiformes; family Clupeidae; genus Tenualosa; species Tenualosa ilisha. The sequence goes on along the minus strand of PYXC01002150.1, from coordinate 3,972,985 downwards.
CTAAGAGAGCGTGTGAGCTGCATGTGCTGTCCATCAGCCCAGAATGCTTATGGTGGAGCATTCTCCCAGAAAGCTAGAATGAATAGCAGGTATGTTACCAAAATTATCTACATAAAATGCTATGTCTCACGATATAGTGCATTCTGTTCAACATAAGGCCTATACTTATGAGCTAGTGTTAGCCTACATACTAGCCCATAACCACTTTGTTTTAAGGAATTAGTTCACTCGCTTGAATTTCTAAGTTTAATCTTAAGCCTATGCCCACTCCTAACTGATGAGGTTTTCCCCCTGCAGTTTTGTTGGCATTTTCAACACGCTTTATTTGCAATCAGGTCAGCTAAGGCTCTATCTACCCGCAATTTATTTAGGCTGAAGTTTACACATTTTATTTGTTTATTGATCGAGTAAGCTAACGCTCTGTCGATTTATTCAGGCGAAGTGTGTTTATCCTAAATATGGCCCGAATGTGTTTGCTCCCGGTCCCGTGGATATTTTTGTGGGTTTCACTTGGCTCAGTTGGTACCCTACATTTATATTAGGGATTTCAGGAGACTTCTTATAGCTTTCCATATCAGCTGATGAGAGTTAACACACTTACTCCTCTTGATTATTGAGTAATTATATGTGTTCAGATAACATAAGTATCAAATAGGTTAACTCCTTTGATACAGCCTGCAGCTCACTGAGGGGCTTAGTGGCAAATTAAGTATCAGTGGTCAAACCCTCTAAAAATGACCCTAGTGTGGATGGGACTGGATGTGACACCAGGTGATGTCGTGGTGCAAAGTGCTTTTTTTACGCAGGCCTCCCCTTTTGCAGTGTTACACATCACAACTTTATTTAGGACAGAGCCCAGATGATTCTCCCACCTCCCTAGCCACTGCAGAGCCTTGGCAAATATGTAGGATGCATCTGAGGACTGCTGGTCGTCAAATACGGTTGCTTCACTCAACATTCTTAGTGCCCAGTAGGAGAGCACTCAGTACTCTCTTGGTGATCCCAGGACAGCTCTTCGGTGCTGCAGCACAGCAAGTGAACTCTTCAAGTGCCGCAAGCCAGACAGCAGTTTTGTAGACTGTGCTGTGTATCCCCCATGGTCGCAGAGGCCTGTTATGACAACTAGCTCGGTAGAGAGTGACTATTCTACACTTCACTAGCCAACTTAGTGACTCTGGCACAAGACTACAACATCCAATTCAGATGCCAGGTGTCGAGAGGTCAAAATGACCATGGCAACATATGGGGGGGTGCACCACAGCAGCATTGTCTTCAAATCTCACCCTGGCTATTGAACTTTCCACACCGGCACTCTATAAAGGACCAGGATTTTACCGCGCCAGGACAGAGCCCCTGTAAAATGTACAGCCTCTAAGATAGAACTTGTGCCACTATACCAAACAAGGAATGAGGTTTTGTCCTTTATAGAGTGCCGGTGTGGAAAGTTCAACAGCCAGGGTGAGATTTGAAGCCTCTCATATCTATAGTACGTTTTAATCACAGGGTGAGGTTTTGTATGTCTGACAGAGAGACAGCCTATATCCCGCGCATTAAGGTGTTGGTTAATTGGTTAATTGCTTTGATAAAAGTCAATGGAATTGGCCACATTGGTGCTGCTAAAATTATAAAAAAAATTTACCAGTCTTCTTTTATATAAAATTAATACAACACACCCCAGCCCGAGCGTACATAGTGGAATTTCTACAGCCAGTGTGAGGATAAGTAGAACGTATCGCAGATGTATTTCCATGAGTCACATATTTCATGTAAAATGTAAAACTTCAGCATCTAAAATAATTAATGTCAAGTAGGCATATACTATCCAGGGTGACTTTTTCTCCATGTAAGATAGAAAGTATGAGTTTGAGGTAGAGTTTGAAACCTCTACATCCTCTACATAAAATGCAAGACTATATAGTCTTTAAGAGAGAAGTTAGGTCAAATCTGGTTTTATCCCTCCTAGAGTGCAGGTCTGAAAAGTCACAGGGTGAGGTTTGAAGCCTCTCAGATAGCTAGAATTTATAGCAGGTTTTAATCATAGTGTGAAGTTTTGTACATCTAATAGGGAGGCTAGACCATGTAGTGTTGCTTCTAAGTTGCTTCTGCCACAAAAATTTACTTCAATACAAATCAACGGAATTGGCTACACTGTATTGACAGCGCTGCATACATTCTAATTAATTGGCCAGTAAACTGCATGTTTCTTGAATCCTGTTTCTTCCTCCATGTAAAATGTAGGACCACAGCCTCTAGATGTAAGACTTCAGGCTCTTCGATAGCAGAACATACAGAGCATATGATTAGCTCTCTGGATGTCTGTCATCTTAACTTTAGGCCTATATACAGACCTATCTAACCAATTTCCTTATTTTTGCCATGTGTTTCAGTGTGGCACAAACCTCAAACCTTAAACTCTCAGTACAAACAAAATGATTTAAGCTACTCACCCATTTTACAAGGAAACTAGACTAATTCGAGTTGCCAAAAAGAGATGTGTGTAGAATGTATTTAGAGTAAAATACAGGGTGAGGTTTTGTCCTCCTATAGCAGGTACATGATGTTTCTGGTGTAGGGACAGGAGTTGAAATCTCACAGATGGTCACCTATTGTAGTGGCTGCCACTATTAAAGACAGGCTCCACTATTTCACAAGGTGCAGTTTTATAATGGCTGTTGTTGGCCACAGCCACGCCAACACAAAATTCCTGGAAAACTCTAGGAGCAACAGCAAGATTCCCTCAAATCCAACAAAACAACACATCACAATGCACCCCAAAAACCACTCCCACATTTTCCCAGAAGGCGGCGTCCCCATTGGATGACCCTGACATTCCTGAACTTAGACACACACGCTACATTATCAGAAAAATTCTAAAAGCCGAATTAGGTTCATCTTACCTTCCAGGTAGTAGATATGGTTTAAAGTTCCACAGGTAGATTGAGGGATGAAGTCTCTAGTCTATGTAACATCAAACTGTTACATTTGTTTGTTTGTGTGTGTATGTGTTTTGCCTTAAATGAATGTTTTTGATTTATATTTGAAAATAAAAATAAAGTTGTCCTCCGAAGAGGGGGGGGGTGGTGGTGGGTCCAAAATAAGCAATCAAACAAATAAATCACTTACATCACTAAAGGCAGTTTCATCACAATTCGGTAGGAAAGTAATACAGTTTATTAACTCAACAGTAGTATTTGGTATCGACCGATATGCAAAACCCAGGATCGGTATCAAAAATGAAAAAGTCTGATTTGTGCATCCCAATTTTGCCTACATAAATACATATTGTTCCATTTACAGTTATAGATGTGTTTTTGGTAGGCAAACTCAGGATTATTACTTGGCCGAATATGGTTTATAGCCACCCAATTGCCAACCTTGACAGTTTTTAAGGGCCACTTCAAGCCACAGAACAACGGCCTTGGATCTGACCCCCCTGCATCATATACACATCTGTAAGGGGCACAACAGTACCCCCAACAGTGACCTATCGAAGAAATCCTGCCTGATATAGATACATATTAATGAACATGGATTAATGAGCTTACTACATATTAAATTATGGAATGACCATGGTTCACATTATAAATCAAACTTGACCATAATAATGGTCTAGTTTTATACAGAGCCAGTTGGACAGTGTGCCCTGCAGAGTGCTACCAGTGCTTCTTAATATTAGTTATAATAATAAGTATTGTTATAATAATACATTTTAAAAATATTAACATTAAAAGATAAATTTTAAAACAAATTTTAATTTTAATTTTAAAACAAGTAAAATTGTTAGGGTAAATGCATGTATGTCAATATAATGCATCTTTTTTTAGGCCTACAATTCATAATACAATTTATACTATTTTACACTTTATAAGACCCTCTGGATGAAAACTGTCCCTTTAAAAAAAATATATATAGGTGGGGGTATAGGGATAGGTGGGGAGTTCACAGACACCGAATGGAAAAAAATATTTTCATGACACACCCAAAAGCCATCTTTCACAAAGCTTTATGGCTCCAGAGGAGGTCACTGTCAAGGATCCAGGGATCCAAGGATCCACATTGAATGGTCCTGGTTCTGGGAGTCAAATTTGGAGAATTAGTTGGCTATATCCTTATAGAAGCCTATCAAGTGAAGGGTACGCAGGGTTGCTAACAACTGGAATCAGTTGTTCTCTCCATGGGGAAAAGTCATAGTGTTTGCAAAGGTGCATGCACTTTAGATTGGATAATATATTCACTCTCATTGGAGACTTATTCTTGCTCTACAGCATACACTTCTGGGCACCCTTCCCTTGACATGCCCTTCCACTTCTGGCACAAAGGACGTAGCCTAAATTTACCATGGATTTCAACTATGATGCTTGTGAATTTTAAATTTATTTTTTCACGGCGAGATTGAACTATTTTTCAACACTCTCGACTGGGCTAATCAACATCACTATCAACAGTATAGTTAGCTGCCATGCTAACAATTACTGTTTGTGTGGGTGTAATACTAGGCACACGGATTCAAGGTAACTGCTTTAGTCAAGCCCCGGTTTAATGGCCTGTTGCATGCAACTGTACAGCGAGGGAACAATGCTGTGCACTGGGTTTGACAAGTTACAAAAGCCACCAACAGGTGGCGCAGCTTACCTCATAACGTCTCCCTTTTTAACAGTTTCTTTGAAACCTTACTTACATACACCAAAATAAACATTTCAAACATAACTGTAATATGGCAGTCTCTTATTCAACTGCTAACCTCTAAACTGAATGATTACCTTAACTGACCATCATAGCAACATCAGAGCATTTTCATTTTCCTGAGGCATTAACATGGCACTGGCTTACAGATGTTTTTTTTTTTGTTGTTTGTTTGTTTTTTTTAATTCATATGTGAGAGTTCATAAGTTGAGTCTCTGTGGGGGTCTAGTGACTCTGCCACTTCTTGTATGGCTCACAGGGTGCCCAGGCGACTGTGCAGGGCTCGAACTTTCATGGCCCAGAGCTCGCGGAGCGGGTGGCCGAGGTGTTGGGGGGTTTGCTGGCGTGCTGATAGGCTCCCATTGATCCTCCTGAGTATGTGTACTGTCCTCATTTAGCATTCCACTGGTGGTGGTGTGTTCTGGCTGCACACCAATCTCAGGTGTACCTTGCTCAGCTGGCCGCAAGTCTACTTGGTTACGGCGATATGTGGCACTGACCACTTCCACAAGATATGAACTTGGTGCAACCTGCTGAAGGCATATGCCAGGGCGCCATCTCCCAGTCCTATCACCCGGAAGAGGTTTCATCCTGACACCCTGTCCAACCCGGAGCTTCGGAAGGTCCTTTGCAGATCTGTCATAGTAATGTTTAGTGCCGTTTAGTCTTTTGCTCTGTATTTTCTGAGATACACCTGGCACAACAGATGGCTTAAGTAATGAGTCCGACACTGGAAGATGTGTCTTAAGTCTGCATGCCATTAGCTGCTGTGCTGGGCTGCTATCCACGCCTACTGTGGGCGTATTTCTCCAAAGTAAGATAGCCCTCCATGGGTCCTCTCCTGCTTGTGAGGCACGTTTACAGATGTTCTTTGCAATCTTCACCGCCGATTCGGCCTTGCCATTAGCCTTTGGGTGGTGTGGGGATGAAGTGACGTGCTGAAAGCCCCAGTCATGGGCAAACCGACGAAAGAGGCCACAGTCTGTAAAACACGATTGGGTTGCCATATCTGGCAAATTGGACCTTGCATCTTTTGATAGTAGTCTCTGCTGACAGGTCAGGAAGGTTTTCTATTTCCCAGAAGTCTGAGTAGTGATCCACAATCAGTAAGAAATCCCTCCCCGCAGGGTTAAACAGATCCATGTTCACTATCTGCCAGGGCCGCTTTGGGAGGGGGTGTGACATCATTGTTTCTTTTTGCTGGTCATGTGCATGCTCATTGCATATGGCACATTGGCCCACAAAGTCTTTGATCTGTCCTTGCATGTTGGGCCAGAAGAGCATTTGACGAGCGTGTCTGTAGCAGGCCTCTGCTCCTATGTGGCTCCAGTGGATGTGGCGCAGCATTTTAGGACGCAGCTTCTTGGAGATGATGACCCTGTCACTTCTGAAGAGGACCCCATTCTGCACGCTTATTTCATCCCTGAGGGCCCAGTATTCTCTGATGGCAATCGATGTCTGCCCTCTCATGTCTAGCCAACCCTCCAGTACTGTTGACTTAAGGGCCTGAAGGTGTTCGTCAATCTCTGTGTACTGTATGATCTGGGCTAGGCGCTGACTTGTGACATTGAGGTAATCAGCTTGGTCAACTTGCTCCACTTCCAACCGTTCCTGCTGTACCTCTGTGCATACTGAATGGCGTATGTACGGCTGGTCTGAGCTGTGGAGGGGTGATGTGGCTCTGCTCAGTGTATCACTTAAATACATCTCTGGACCGGGTTTGTTCACCACATTCAGGCAGTAGCCCTGAAGGATAAGCAGCATGGTTTGAAGTCGCTTTGGAGCACTGAGGAGTGGCTTGTTAAAGATGGCAATGAGTGGTTTGTGGTCAGTCTCTACTGTCACATCACCTCTCCCATAGAGGTAGTAATGAAAATGTGGGCAGGCAAAGACTATACTCAGGCACTCCTTTTCAATTTGTGCATAGTTGTGCTCTGCTGAGGTTAGCATCCACTGGCTGTCCACCTTGCAAGAGGCAGCACCCTTAACCATTTTGGCTCGCATCACTTTGCACTGTGACGGGCTTGTTGACATCATAATGTTTTAGGACTGGTGCTGCTGACACCAAGCGCCTAATTTCTGCCACCGCAGCATCATGTTTCGGAAGCCAGTGCCATGGTACTTCCTTGTCCAGAAGCCTGCGCAAGGGTTCACACACCTCAGACAGCCGTGGCATGAATTTTGACAGGTATGTAATGAACCCTATAAATCTCTGGACGCCTTTAACATCCACTGGTGGCAGCATGGCCTGAACTGCCCGAACTTTCTCAGGGTCTGGTCTGAGGCCCTCAGCTGACAGCACATGTCCATGAAAGCGCAACTCCTTGAATTTGAACTGTAGCTTCTTCAGACTAAGCCTGAGACGGACCTCCCTGCAGCGATCCATGAGTGCCAGTAGCTTTGAGTCATGGTCCCTGACGGCCTCGTCATCTGAGTCGCCACAGCCAACAATCAAGATATCGTCAGCAATTGGTTCCACTCCATCTAGGCCGGTCAGGAGCTCATGCTGTTTCCTCTGATAGACCTCAGGGGGTTTAAGCCAGCGTTTGCGTCCCCATGGAGTCCAGACCGTTGTAAGGAAGCTGCTTTCGCTGTCGAGTTTACATTGGAGGAAGGCAACACTTGCATCCACTAGAGAAAATATGCGGGCTTTGGGCAGCTTGTAGAGGACATCATCTAGAGTAGGCAGGATATAGTGAGATCTTTTCAGTGCTTTATTCAATGGCTTTGGGTCAGTGCTAATTCGAATTTTATCAGTTTTTTAATGATTACCATGTTACTAATTCAGTCGGTAGGCTCTGTCACAGAGATTGGCCCTCTCTCTCGTGTCTGTCCAGCTCTGCTTTTACAGTTGTTTTGAGGGCTATTGGGACATTGCGTGGTGGGCACTGAGCTGGTGTGATGGACTCATTCAAGTCAAAGTGGACTTCACCAGATAGTGACTCGATGGGTGAGGTGAAGACATCATCGCACTTGCTGGTGAGCTGCTGCTTAGTGAGGGATCCAGGAACAATGCCTTCCACCTTGTGGAGTTCCTCAGGGATGGTAAAGTGCATCAGACCCAAACGTTCACATGTTGAGCCAATAACAATGGATACTGGTTGGTCTCCACTATCTCAAAGTGTAATGGGTAAGTATGTCCTTTAATTGTGCAATTTGTTCTGCTACACAGAATCAGAATCTTATTGGCTGTCAGTAATATAACCTGTGCTCACCTTGCTACTTCCTAGACAATTGGCTGCTGTGACATGAGTCCGTTAGGGAATAGAGACAGGACAGGTGGGGTGTATGAATTTTTTATTGACAATATACTCTCAAAACAAAAGTCAAACACCAGCAAGGTACATAAAAATGATAAGAAAAACAGATCCAGACCACAACCTGCAGGAAGGCCCGGTGGATTGTGCATAGCCTATTGACTGTACACTACAACAATACACTACTTGCATGTCAAATTGGGTGAAATTAAAGATTTTCCCTTTACCTCATACTGAAGCAAAAACCCATCTGAACTGGCAGCCATTTTGCCTGCTTCCTAACCCCACTACTTCTTGCATGAACCACAGGGTGGCGCCAGTAACCTATTTAAGTCAGAGCTTTGGTTTAAGTCTATACCTATTATGAGAGGGAGAAAGCGCTTAGCAATTATTGTGTAATTTATTATACGTAGGTGACAGAAATCTCGAGGCAAGATGACATTAAAACTATGAGATGAATGAAGTTGTGAGGGTCAAGTAATATTTCCCTCCGCAATGGCCGTTGTTTTCTTTAGCTGGCTATTTTCATATTTTTCGTTGCATTTTTTCAGCTACCTCCGTGTTGCCGCAATGAATATACTGTCTAATAAGAAGCATCTAAACGTTGTTGATGATGCTCTATACGCAAGAGCTGTGTTCTCTCCGTGGTGATCACTGGTTGTGTTTTTTTGTATAAGTTCTACAAATCCTTCTCAGAATGAATGGATAGCCTCACTACAAACGGTTAACAGAGTGTTTCTAGCCATCCTAAATCCTTGCCCACCACAAGCCACAGACACGATGACGTCAGCATTGAAAAACTGAACTAAACAAGCCATTTCCACATGCGTGAAGCTCTGCAAGAGAGCTCAACCAACGCCACCGATAACACTTCTGACAGTGTGACAATAGCTTTGAATCGTGTTCGGCGTTTGTTCAGTAATTTCACCGCGATTCTATTCCTTTGATCAGTTTTGTGTTGAGGTGCGTCGCGCACTGTCGAGCATTCGACAAGCATGTCAGTGAAGCCGAGTGAGGAGCCAAGTTCGGAGGCGGGGTGGTTCGGGGACGATTACGAGAAGATTGATCGCTTTGGGAGCAACGCGGCCCAGTTCGACGACTTGGATGTGCAGCGAATGAAAGACTGGGAGGACGAGACAAGTGAGCAGAAACATTTCTCGCACCATCCCGAGAGCAACCGGCAACCGCTCCCTGTTGTCATGGAAACTGCATCTACAGGTAATCCGGGCAATGTAAGGCCCAGCGCATCCTGAAGCAGACCAAGCCTAATGTCGACTCTGATGAGTTGTCCTATGAGAATAGCATCGTAAGCCTTGCCTGATAGCCTACGATTGTTAGCCACCCAAACAAAGTGGCCTTGCTGATCGTACTTCGTTAAAGTAAGGTGCATGGAAAATCTGGGTAAGTTGACATGTTGGCTAGCTAGCTTCTTGTGAGCCAACACCGTATTTTAGTGACCATGAAATTTCTGTTCGGTTTTGTTGGTAATTTTAACGTGGAATAATCTTAAACGTTTCATAGCGACATGGGTGAAATCCGTGAGTCATTTGCACAGAACGTCAGACATAGCCCATGCTGCTATGAAATGACAAGATTTTCATTTTAAGACCATTTTTGATGTTTAAGTATAAAGTTGCACATTAATAGATCGAACCTGTTGTCAGAAGTTCCTCTTTAATCGCTGTCAGTTCGACTTCTGTTTTTCTTTCCTTGAATGGGTAAATAAACGTGCATACGTTGTGACTCGCGAGTCTGTCCGGTTAGCTGAGCCTAAAGGATACATTTATGTAACAGTCTTGTTTGGCACAGTCTGTATTCTGGATAGGGGGTGGGGTATTGGGGTGACTTGGGCGCTTCACTGGGTCAGGGGGCCTGTGTATGTATCCCCCTTAAAGTGAGACAATTCACATGAAGGGCATTCGTCTTGAGGGCTAAACAGTTGGAGAAAAATGTTCTGTTCGAGACGCTGCATGCAAGCTGTCTGATTAGCAAACGAATTGTTGTATTTCAAAACACAAATGTGTGCTCCTGGCGTTCCGCTGCAAAGTGTTAAACCTTTGTTTGTTTGTTTGGACAGGTTTACACCATATTTAGGGTGGAGTGTGACTATTTTTCACAGATTATTGGGTGCGCATGAGGTCAAAGAAGCCATGCGAAAGGATGTCGGACAAGAAACACAATGACAGTGTAGCCAAAGTTTAGATGCTTGTAAGTAATGTGAGTATGGTCTGACATTGAAGGTTTTTTTTCGATTGAAATACGCAAATACGCAAACAGTCAGGTCACCTTTTGCTCATTGTCTTTTACACAAGTGCTAAACGGTGTTTCTCATAATTTCTCAAACGAATCGGTGGAAAATACTGAAATATGTTTTGGCCACTATTCTCCCTGATAATGATGTAATAGACGTACACAGTGTAATACTGTAGTTCTAGTCTAGCCATGTCGTAGGCCTACTGTAGAACTAGAGTCAGTTGACAGAATGTCAGCTATAGTACTGTCATACAAAGACAAGCACAGTACCTGGATTTTTTTCTTTTCTGCACAAATCAGAATTGCAGTATCTGCTCTACAATCTGGTAAGCTAAGGCTCCTGCTAAATTTCTTTGAGATATTGGCATTTTTCACTTTGCAGTATGTGCAAAATGCACTGTGAAACAATACAAATTTGCTGTGCAGTTACTTCAATTGTTTTCACAGTAGGCTATGGTTGCACAGTTGTGACATTCTTCATTGTGAAACCAAGGTAAAGCTGCAGTAAGTGCAGTCAGTGCCCATTGACTAAAGCAAAGGAAACAATGTTTTAGCCAATGAAACTGACTGCTTTTGCATGAATGTGAAAATACAGTATGCTTAAGAGTCACCTCAGTCTAATCTAATAAATCACACCTTTGGTAGTTAACTATAACTTGATGATTAGGTTTGGTGAAAGAAAAACACAAAAAAATGTTTTTCTTAGTTCGGTGTTTTTGAAGATACTGAGAGATCTTTGTATGTCAATGTCTGGGTGTGGATGTGGATGTTCTGCCTTAGGTTTGGCATCAGGCTGCCATGGTATCACCAAGTTACCAAGCCATGCTATTAACTAGGCCTTGGCTTGTTTCAGTGCAGGGTGTTCAACCGCAACATGGTCTTGGTGATGTAAACACAGGGCTCTCTCTCTTTCTCTCTATCTATCTGTTTCTCTCTCTCTCTCGCTCTCTCTCTCCTCTCTCTCTATCACTGTGTGTTAATGCGTGTGTGAGTGTATCTGTCTGTCATTACATCTCTCATTGCATTCTTTCATTTTGTCTGTCTTTAGATCAGTGTCCATTTCACTCTAATCACTGTCTGTGCCATGGCTTAGATGTTTTAAGAACATGATGACATGATAGTCAGTGACAATACTCAAATGGCCACAGGCCGTGTTGGCGAGTTTTTGCACATAGCAGCTTATATTGTAATCATCAAATTATTGTCAACAAGCAGCAGATTTTTGTTGTATAAGTTTGTACAAAGTGTACACAGGCCTGCACAGCAAGGAGGAGAATATTAGATCAGTACTCATCATTGCTTTAGTTAAGGTAAGCTGAAAATAGATGTTCTCTTACTGTAATGGAGTATCTTCAAATCACACTTATGAGAAATGTCCTGCCTTCAACAATATTTCCCAGTGGCAAAATGTATAATGCTTGTAGCATCTGTTAACTGGCTATCTACAAACAGACATGACACATGAAGTCTACCTACAGACATGACTGAAATGAAGTCAAATTAACTGTGGTCATGTTTAGGCAAAAAAGACAAAGACAAAGCAATTTAACAATGGTCTGACATTGATGCATTCTAGTTGACATAAAACTCGGACTGTTTGTAAAGTAGGCTATTACCCCAGTAACTTGGTTATACCATGACCCACAGTGGACCTAACAAGCCAAAGCTATGAATAGCTACCCAGACAAAGAACTGCTATTTTGTAGCCTATGTCATGGTTCAAGTTCAAACCAAATAAATTTGTCTGGCATTTCATGTCATAGGTTGATTTGATTGTTTGGGTATGAGGTTGCATATTGAGCCATGTGATAACAGAGTTACAAGAGCTTTACTGATAGAGGCTTTTCTCTTAATCTGGGCATCCAATCAAGCCTAGAGTTTCATTGGCTTTTTGGCCGACATCAATTTTCTAATTGAATTTTAAAAACAGTCTCGATTCAGTTAAACTAATCGTGTCATTGCCCTCCCTGTGTCTCATGCTTGATAAAAAGCCCTATAACTAGACCCATAGAGATAATAGAGTTAAATAGAAAAAAATGGATTTGTATGTGTGAACGTCTGAAAATTTGAACAGACTATTGTGTTGAATGTTCTCATATTTCCACCAGGGCTGTCTGTCAGAGCAGCCCGTCTGTTTCCAGTGTCTTCTACTGCCCCTTCAGACACACAATCTGCCACTCTGCTGCGCCATTTTACTGACACAACACTTTGTTTTCAAGGTTCACTGGAGTGATCTCTCAGTAAGCAACTGCATCTGTTTGCTCAGCACAGCTGAATGTCAACACAAGACCACGCACAACATCGTTTGATCATGAAATATGCATGTCATTTGCAGTCTCTTCTATCTTGCTTAAAGCAGTGCTTGGTATTCCTCATTATCAAATACTGTTGTAGAGGAGGCCTAGGCCTATAATGCGTGAGATTTGTAAATTGCTGGATGGGTCCAGCTTGGGCGCTGTACTTTTCCCCCCGTGGGAGAGTCATAGAATATGTCTTTGAGTGGAAGCACATTAGTGATGAAAAATTCATGAGAGTGCAATTTGAAAGGGACGTTTTTCCATCTTGTATGTATCTCTCTTTCACACACACACACGTGGACAAGTTCTTTATCCTGGTGAGGGAAGGGACAGTGCACTGAAAAACCTTCATCTGTTTTTAGGAGGGGCAAACTCATAACCACGCAAACTATATGAATGTCGACGCTTCTCTAATCAACTATCACTGCTAAGACTTAGTGGCAGTTGAGACACAATTTAACACCCCTCTCTTAGGATCGTACAAAATGTAGCGAGTGCAGCTGAATACAGTTGAGCTGAGATGCCATTCAGGTTACACTAAAGCCTTCTGTGTTTATGGGTGCGATGTGTCAACTGACTAGAATTGTCAATGACTTGGTCTGAAAAAAATCTGTTTATTTCCCATTTACAGACCATGGACCGTGTTTGAGCACCATATTTTTGTTGTTGAAGTTTTAGCCTCATGCAAAGGAGCAGTTTGCTGAATTTGATCAATGTATTGAATAAGAATCACAGATGCTTTTTATAAGGGCAACTTGTAAATTAAGGCCTTATCACTTCTCTCTGCTTATATTAAATATGTCTGTCCATCTGCTTCTCTGTCTCTCCCCCATTTATGTCAGCTGTCTTTCTCTATAACTTCCTGTTTTTCTCCTCCTCTTCCCCTCTCTCTCTCTCTTTGCTTCTTTCTCTCTCTGTGTCTGCATCTTTCTCTTTCTCGCTTTGTCTTGCTGTTTGATTCACCTGACACAGCAGCTTGAAGCTTGAGAAATCTTGTTTGGGCGGAGCAGAATTGGTAACAGACAGCTCTGAAGTGGATCCCAGAACTTCAGCTCTGGCCCACAGTCTCAAAGGGATCACACTAACTGACAAGTGCTAGGATGCTAACCCCGTTACACCCCATCCCTTCCACTAAGAGTCTCTAAAGAGCCTGCAGCAGAGCTGCTAGTGAGTGATTGACAACTGAGCGATCGCAGCCAGAGTCAGTGTAGTGTGCTTTTATTGGCCTGATTTGCTTGGAGGTAGTGGACTGTTTCTATGGCGCCCCAAACAACCCATATTTGCCTAAACTTAGTGAGCTAAGCTAAGCTAGCGTGAGCAGGAAGTCAATTGGTATTGACTGACTGACTGAATGACTGACTGCATGATACAAGGTCGCTTCCAGTCCTCTGTGAAAGGTGGGGGTAGGTTGAGGGTGGAGGAGGGATGGTGTGCTCTCTGGATGAATAATTTAGCACTTGGAGTAAGAAAAGGCCTTGTCAGGCCTTTCAAGAGGAGAGCCTAAGTAAGAATTAATGGCAGCGGTTGGTGATGTTGTTGCCTCAGCCCAGTTTTACCCAGGCCCAACCACATCTGGTTGGTTTTTATGGCTAAGATAAGCAAAAATCTTTCATTGATTAACTTGCCCATATGAATTAAATTCTGTGGTTACGTATTAATGTGTTGTGCCATTAGCAGTCATTGTTAATGTGTCAGTGGCACTCAGCAGCATGGCTAGCGGCCATATGAAATAATTTTTTTCTCAAAATCCATTTTATTTTTTCTCAAATTACGTTTTTTCAGATTTATTTTTGCCATTTTGTATGTCGTTTTTTTATCCACTCGAAAATGTCTTTGTTTGGATTCCCAAGGGTCAGGGAATTTCTGGGAAATCATGGAATTTCAATACAGCCTGTTCCAGGCATAGGAAGTCATGGAAAAGTCAGGGAACTTTAAGTTTGACGTACAGTGGGAACCCTGTTGGCTTGTCAGATGCTATTGGGGTCAGAGGGCCCTATCTACATGCAGTCCCACACGCACATGCTCATGCACCTTGCCCTCTCTCTCTGCCTATACCAGATATAGAGAAGCCTATCAATCTATATGGATATAAAATTATGATCATAATGAATTGGCTATTTTTGAATTTTGATTTTTTACAAAAAGGTTTTCAGGGAAAGTATACACATAAGAGCCTCTTAAATGTTTCAGTGCTGTTTCCATGACCAGTTGCAGGAATCCATGTTGATGTTTTGAACATTCCTTAAATAGGTTATTGTTACTTCGAAACTACCAACAGCAACAGGCAGTGGTTTCACTTTCTCTTGCGCTCACTCACTCACTCATTGAGCCATGTATTTAAACTCACATGGTGAACCTATGTGATGGTTACAGGCATTTGGCTAGATTTTGCAGATCAGTGGCTTGTTCTGTATGGTTTTAGACTGGAAATCTGAAAAAGCTTGTTTTAAAAATTTTCATTTAAATACCAACATGCAAAGCATTGCAAATTCCATGCGATTCCATGTTTATAGGAAAATTCTGTTTTGGATCCCTTGATTCTGTCCACATTTTCATCATAGGCCCCTTCTTAACTAGCTCAAAGCACAAAAAGCAACAAGGTAAGCAACACACCCAGTGCATTATTACAGGCGCAAAACCTAGCTCAGCTCTGAAGGATGCACCTCTCTGTCTAAGATAAGCTGGGCACTGGAGCTGGATAGAGGATAGGTAGATAAGAAGAGAAGAATGAGAGACAAGGTTGAAGCTGAGGAGTACAAGGCCGAGTCACAACACATTCATAGGTTGGTCTTTTCACTGTGACTGTGACTGTCAATTTGGCTTTTTTTCCCCTTTAATTTAATCTTAACCAATTTAAAACAGCAAGTCTCCTAAGCCTTACTCACTGCTTATGCAGCTCTATTCACATCCATACGCATCAATTCATTCATTAGACATCCACATAGTCCACATCCACATCCACACCTGCAGTGTTGACATAAATATCTGTTCAGAAAGGGAATCGGAAGCTCCTCTTGGTTCACATAGTGAGTTTAGTCACACTGTTTATAGAGTGTCACCCCTGAAAATACTCTGGAGAGAAGGCTGCTATTGAGGCACATCCAATTAATATTCAGGCTTTATAAACAATGCTGGCTGGGCTGTGCTGACCTGGGCCTTGCAAAAATAGCTCCACCAAGACAGCCATTGTGTCAGCGTTAGCGCACTGTTTCCTTCTTTTCAGCGCTAGTCTGTCTCTGAGACAATACCCAGGTTACCTCAGCAGGCAAGCCTGGGTCAAAATATCCCAAGAAAACAACCATACCCAGGCCACAGGACAAGCCTGTCAGTCACAGTGGTTTCTCATTGGTGCCCCAAACAACCCCCTCACTCACTCACACACACACCCCTCCCCTGGAATAAAACGTGATGCTCTAAAGACGCTGCCTTACATATTCAATACATAGGAAGCCCTTTTGTATTTCAGCATGTTATTGTTTTTTGTGTGTGTTTGTGTGTGTGTGTTTGTGTGTTTTGTGTTTTCTGTTCACTCTGCTAATTTGTATTCATCACCACATGCTGAAGAGGCCATAGCAGAGTGAATGTCTACTTTGTGACGACAGCCTGTGCTATATAGGACTATACATCCCACTCTTGGGGCACAGCAGATTGACCTGTGTGTTTAGTTTACATTGGTATGCAGGCAAGCTTTGCCTACTTATGACACAATAGTGTGAGAACTACTGTACCTCTGGAATAGAGCTGTACAGTCCTGCTTGCCAGGCCTACATGTCAGTGTATTAATGTGAGAGTTTGTGCACACTTGGAGAATATTAAGGTGATTTACCTTGTGAGTCTGTTCTTGAGTGAGGACTCAATTGCAATTTGTGTGTGTGGCCATTTAATTATGAGTTGAAGTCTGAAACAGAGCAAGTTTTGCATCCATGTCTGTGAATGTATATTACGGTAGTAACCTTATAAGGTATGATGAAGTGATAGGAATGATAGATTTGCTGTCTCCTATCTTTTAGTTGTCTCATGTAAGGCTTATACTGTTTAGCATTCCTGTCATTCAGGCATTTGCTGTCTCTTGGGCTGCTTCTCTGGGATCTTGCCAAATGGGTCTTTTTTGCCACTTCTATAAGCATACTTCTGATGCTTATAAATCATTTCACAGAGCAGAAACATTGCGTTCCTCCTAAGCTTCTGGACAGCACCTATATCGACATAAGGACGGAGGTGTTAGATACTGCACAGGGGGAATGTGGGGAAGAGAGAGGGAAAGAGCTATAGGGAGAGAGAGGACAACAAGCTACTGAACAGCACCTACTGGTTATCAACATGTGGGAAAGAGTGAGAGGGGGGAAGTATAGAGAGAGTGATCAAGAGAAGAGGAGATAGAGGGGGAGGACAGAGAAAGAGAGAGCAGGGGGAGCTATAGATAGAGAGAGAAGTGGAGAGAGAGAGGAGAAAGAAATCTAAGGCCTGGGACAGACAGGGAGTGGGCTCTTACAGATCTGGGCGGAGCACATCTCTGCCTGTTTTGTTGGCTTGCTAGCAAGCGAGTTAGCGAGCTGGGGATCACACCGCTCTCTCTCCGAGCCCAAAATTAAAATTAGCGAGCCGGCGTGTAGCACCACTGAACAGACTCATTAACGGACGCCCGTAATTAGCTCAACGCTCCGCTGTTCGACTGAGTGAGCAAGCACAACACGAGGGGAGCTCTAGCAGCCATTCTTGGTAGCTGTTTGGTGGCTCATTATGTTTGCCTTGCAAACAACAACTCTCCACAGGGAGAGAGGGAGAGAGAGAGATGGAGAAAGAGAGACTATGCTCAAAATGCCTGTGTCATTACAAACTCAACTGGGGGAGGAAAAACAAACCACTTTTGTCACTTCAAAAATACAGCCTTTAATTTTCTGGATCCCATCACCCTGTTTTTCAGCATCTTCAGTAGAGAGCAACAGAGTTGAGCTGGCAAAGTCTTGATACCAAAGAGTCTCTCTACAAAGCTCTGGCTCTCATGGCTTTGCCTCACAATGAATAGAATTAAAGCTTACATTCTGACACAGATATGACCTCTAGTTCATTCCACTGGATCTCATTCATGTCATTTCACTCTGTATTTGGTAGCCATGGGTGGTCTATATAATCAGTCTTCGGTGTAATTTGATGTGATCTGGTCATTTTTTCAGCCAGACGGATTTGCTGTTCACACCATCAGATGCCTCAGCTTCAGAAATGAAGCCCAAGATATGTGCTTTGTCCTTGGGTAAGAGGTGTAATGATAACACACTGCAGTGGTGGTAGACTACAAGATGCGATGCTCAGAAACTTTAATACACTACATGGACAAAAAGTCTGTTTCTTTGTGTGTGTGTGTGTGCGTGTGAGTGTGTTTGTCTTGTGTATATTTTCCCTCTTGAGCTCCAAATCTCCAGTGGAATTGAGTGGATTTGCAGGCTGTAGTTCATGTTTGTAACACTTTGCTATCTCTGCCTATGGGGAGATGGCTTACTGCTATTTTAGGCCAAAGACCGAAAAAATATGCCTAATTTCTTTGTTTATGTAGGCAAGGTCATTGGCAGGTTAGAGCATTAACCTACTTATGACATCATAAAATGACTTGGTAGGAGGAATGCCCCTGTGTATGTTTTGCATTTTGTATGTTTGTGTGTGTGTGTTTATACTCTTGTGATACTGGAAGGAATTATAGTTGACTGTGGTCCCCTGCTGTCATTACTTGTGTGCGTCTTGAGAGCCAAAACAGGAATCCACTGGAATCTCACACAGAAGCAGCCACCAGCCTTTCACTGACCCTCCACCAACATCTGTACGTTCTAATCATAAACAGTCACACACACACACTCACACTTATCCTCAGGCTTAAGGCCTTTATCAGGATATCAGTGTTTTGTGTGTATGTGTGTGTGTGTGGCTTAACACATTCATTCATTCACCCCCCTCCCTCTAGGCTGATATTGGTCTGTATCCTCCATCTCCTTGTGTCATAACCAGTTAGTCAGTGCGGTCCCTCTCCTCTCTGTTCCCTCCTCCCTCCCTCCCGCCCACTCACTCACTCACTATATTATTTATTTATTTACCCATTTTTAATTTTTTTTATTTGATAAGGGCAATGCTGATTAAAGGAGAAATTCAGCTGTTTTGCTCATTGGTCTTTGTAGTACCAACTTTTCTCATTCTTATGCCTACCTACAGCGCTTGACAACATCATACCGAATTTCTCCTGTAATCAACAGACAGATTGATTGCTGTAAATTGGCCAGAGTTGGCAAATACAAATTTTCAGATTATCCCTATTCAGGTCTTGCAATGCCAGCCTTACATGCAAAAATTAATAACCCCAATCCAGTAGTATTGTGCAGTATAGCTCCAGTGGTTGGGCCAGTATAGCACTGGACAGGACAAGCATCTGGCAGCCTCTCTGCTTGAATGAGTTTGACTGAGTCGAGTCCGCACTGCATATGCTCATGTTGAACGTGTCTCTACTAATATAAGCTGGCAGTCAGCAGCAGCCTGCTCTGTGGAACGGAGGATGGCATTACACTTAAAAAGCTCAGTCAAAAAGCACTCCAGCATTGTGGGTCTCTCCCACTCTCTCTCCTTCTCTCTTACACATACACACACACATACACTCTCTGTCTACTCTGTCCCTCTCACTCACTCACTTGTCTATTTCTCTCTCTGAATAGCAGTGGCACTTTCTCTGAGGGGGAAAGCAAAGGCACTGGCGTCTCCTCTAGTGAATTTCCCTGTGAGGGAGAAGGCATTACAGCATCCAAAAATAACACAGAGGAAGGAAGCTCCTACTCTGGCTCCATCCTTTTCATGAACCATCTCTCCCTCTCTCTCTGTCTCTCTGTCTCTCTCTCTGTCTCTCTCTCTCTCTCTCTCTCCCCTCTTACAAACACACACACAGACTCACACCAATGTTTCCATTCACTCTCCCTTTTGCTTCCTTTATATCTTTCTTTTTTTCTGTCAATCTGTCTGTTGGGTTTTCTCTGTCTATCTTTGTCCCTTTCCCCATTCTCTTCTCTGTCTGTCCTTTCCACTTACCTCTCTCTTTCTCTCTCTCTCTCTCGTCCTCTCATATTCCACTCAATACTACCACTTATCAGAAAATCCAATAGAACACATTCTTGATATGTCAGCATTTCTGCACTCCCAGTGAAAGTCCCCCCCCCCATGGTTGTTTGAGAAGTCTTTGTTCTGCTTGCAGTTGGCGAAAGCTTCCTTTGGGACGCCACTGCTCCATCTGCACTCATGTGCTCAGCGAGAACAAGGAGTGGTGCTCTCTCTCTCTCTCGCTTGCACTATCTCCACCCTACCCTTTTCCGATCAATGACCATTATTTCATGTCTCCTCCCATACAGACCCCTCCCCCCGTCTAACTGATGGACCACATCAAAATGCCTCGCGGTGTGGTGAGTCAGGCGAGCCAGGTTTTGGTCAGTCCCTCTGGGACTTGCCAGCCCCACTCAGCCATTCAACTGAGTGTTTATCAGGATGTGTCACACACACACATGCACGCACACACACACACACACACACAAACCAGACACACACCACTCCACCCTGGCAGAAAGTGGATGAAGACAAGGCAGCCCCCATATCAGCCTTTCCTCTTGTCCGCACTTGCCCAGATGGCATGGTGTGTGTGTGTGTGTGTGTGTGTGTGTGCTGCTGCTGTCTTCCAGTCTACATCCGTATCTAGTCTCGGTCATAGATGCCCGTTGTTTTTCCTTGTCTGTGTTGCTGGAGGAGACAAAACAAAAGTGTCAGCAGCAACACCACAACAGAACTTTGCTCTGTGTGTGTGTGTGTGTGTGTGTGTGTGTGTGTGTGTGTGTTTGTGTGTTCTAAAGACGGCAATTATTTTCATTTCTCCATTTTACAGTGGCTTATTAGACTGAGGCTAAGTGTTATTATGAATGAATGCTTCTCGACCAAACCTCTTTGATGGGTAGTGTGTCTGTGTCTGTGTCTGACTGAGTATGTCACTGTGTTTGTATGTCTTTGTGTGAACTATGGGCTGTTAAAGGGTGAAACAAACAAACAAAAAATACTGCATGAAGCTTGTAGGAAACATGCACATACATTGTCACTGAGCACAAAACTAGGCTAGTTAAAATTTGTTTGCTATTCTAGAGTTATGCACATGCATGTTAGATTATTACTGTAATGAAATTGGGACAAATATTGTAATAACCAAGTAATAAGTAATGTTAAATTACATTTTACAGGCGTCATAACATCCAACCACTGCCCAAAATATACAAAATATAACAAAAGCCACCTGAGTCTCTTAAGGCAAAGAAGGGGAAAATTCTGCTATGATCAAGTCAGTCGCCAGAGATCCAGAATCAAGTAGGATAAGTCCGGCGTAAATCAACTCATATCCCTGTTGCTTATGCTCAACGAGTCCTGGAGGTAAGAACAGGAACAAGGAATTTCAGTGTGTCATAGACGTCAATACTATATGAAGGGGCAAAAAATATTTCCTGTTTAATCCAGAAATTAATACTGGTTACAGTTTTCCTGTCTTACCATGTTTTGTCTCATGCTATGCATTATTTTTAAACAGTTTCGTTGCTGCTTTGACTATAGTCTTAGCTGGCACTTTTGTTCCCATTGGTGACACATGCGTTTGTTCTTCAGATAGCCAGCTGGTCAGTTGCAGTGGTCTAAGTAATGTTAGAGCAGTATTTGCGTATTATTGCAGTAGTGGCAATATTCTATTCTCCCTTTTATTTGCTTTTCAAAATTGACAATGCTCCTGCAGAGAAAGTAACCAGTAGCTCGAAACTCAAAAACTTGCAAGACATCTGGTAAGGTGCTTTTAAGGGCTTTGTTGAGGTAATGTGCTCATCACCATGTGATCATGGTGATCAACCTGATTTTTTTCACCATCACTTACCGTGATCAGATTATCACCCATACCTACATTGACTACATCAATCATGGCCATTGATAGATGTAGTTAGCTAGATAGATGGATGCATACATACATATGTACATTTATACCTATTCACATACAGGTACATACATATATACATGACCATGGATACTATATATATAGTTTATTTATCCCAGAGGACAAGTTCAGACAGCCCAGACTTCTGTGAGCATCTGTCAGCTGTCAGATACTCTTCATCTCTGTTGTTCATCTACTCTTCAGCTCTGACCAAGACTTCTGCACCCTATTACGGTTTTGTTGTGACAATTTGCTAGTTTACCGAAAAGAATGTTGCAACTAACCAGAACAGCCAATGTGATGAGTTAATCTGGAGCCCTGACACTGTGGAGCCACTGTATAAAGGTTACCTCCTAGAGGCTGGGCAGGAATCTGTCGCCTTGGAGTTCAAGTTGGAGCGTCTTAAGAGGTATAATCTGGCCCAAAGTAAATGGCTTACTGTCAGCTCTCAGATGTTTTCCGGCATGGGTTAGCAGCTCAAATGCTGCATGGCTCCCAGGCTAGCATGAAACCTTTTAAAAATCTCAAAGATTGACAGGCTGCTGTCACTACCATTAGCCTACAGCTTAAAACTTCTACTGAAGAAGACTCTAGATGGTCATCTGCATGGCTTTGTGGACTTTTTAAACAGTACAAACTATTCAAAATAATGGCCTAAATAAGCTGATTGTCCTGAGGGTAATAATAGTCATATTCATTGAGGTTGAATATTTGACCAGAAACTAGAATGCTGCCATGACTGTTGTTTTCCTCAGTGAAAAAGTAAGTCTAACTAAATAGCTGAAGCTAATGAAAATAATTGCAAAATGTTAAATTCTGTCTGCCTCACACCCTTCAACCCAGTTAGAAAACCCCAATACAAGACCTGATTGTAGGCATGTCATATAGGCCTACCATTATGGCACATGACATACAATTTTAGGAACACAAAGACTCCTGTTTTTAAACAGTAATATACAATGCATCAGTAATAATAGTATAATACTTAGACAGTGATATACAATGTATGCAATTATGTGCTGTAGAAATTGTCATTTTTCAACACTTTATTTGAAATAGTTGTCCTAGCTCCTCTATTCTAATTACAACCAATACCAAAAGTTTCTTGTACCTTTTCAGTGTTGAAGTGCAGGAATCATGTAGGTGATTTGCTGTGTTAATCTATGCCCACTGTCACTCAGTTGATTTAATGGTTGATCTGGCCTCTGAAAAGAAAAGTCGATGGCACAAAATAGTGACATGGTGACAAAACTTCTGATGGTGTAGCCGATTATCTGTCATAAACATTAGGCCAAGGCGATTGGCATGGCTTGGAAAATCAATTTGGATAGGGCTGCTTAAAGAGTTGGTCATTAACTATTGATAAAGCATTTAAATTTAATTGTGTCGCATTTCTTAACTGCTTGCATGTGTATGTGTGTGATACGTTTTAGATGTGTGCTATTGATGTTGGTGCCAGAACAGTTGCTGCTAGGTTTGTAGGGTTATTAAACTTAAGTGCTTTCATTGAACTCAAAT